>ATSW01013466.1:0-17889 GCA_000444245.1 Botryllus schlosseri | reverse complement strand
GAATCAATACCATCCTCGAGTGGACTATTTTCAAGTCAATTACAATATTTATGGGGTGGGGGACCTATGGTACCATGGCCAAATGAAGCAAAATAGATGGACCAACTAATCACTTAACAACGGAAACTCGGCTACATATATATAGGCTGTAAATAATAGTTATCTGTGGTGTTTTATCGCTATTACAAGGTATTTGAAAGTCAAAATGTCGATTTGCGGGTAATATGTATGTGGCATCAATTTTGTAAATTTAGGCGTAAATCAAAACATGATTTTATGTCAACATTTGAGTTGATATAATCTATTTTATTCTTGAAGGTCGCGACGAAACATTTTTCATTGGCTTGTTGTAGCTTTGCTTATAGTACACAACAAAACAAGTTAACAAATTTGAGTTTTTGAGCGTATGTCTCATAGGTCCCATGGTCGTGTGCCTTTGGACCCACCTGGTGGGTACCGATGACACGTTCGAGCAACAAATTTCAAACGTTTATAAATATTTTATGAAAAGGCGGATATTCATGTAAATGTCTGCGATAGGTGGAGCTTGTATCGAAGTGTTGAGACTGCAAAAGATCCGCTATTTTCGGCTGAAGATTTGAGGGCCAGAGATCATTTTTCAATTTTTGATCCATCGGTACCACATCTCCCCTACTCGTAGCTTATAGACTCGTCGCAAACACTTCACGATTCAGAGTTGATGTAAGTGTGGATGTAGTTCACATTTACCGTTTACTAATCAACTATACTTGTTCGATTACCGTTACAACAAATGCTACAAATAAAGTGACAGCCAAAATTATAGATTGTGCAAGTGCACGTAAAAGCAAAACAAAGTTGGTCTCAAAATATGACATAATACATCATGTCTATATCTATACTTCCACGATATATTGAAATATATAGTGAACATTAGCCAATAACCTTCATTTTATACAGGAGTACGATGACCTGCAAGAATTCAATGATGAAACGAGGTTAGTTACTATTTTACATCGAATTGGTGACTTCCTTGGTCAAATACGTAGGCCCTATATGCTAACTAAACCTGAAACTGAAAAGACTAGCTGATTGTACCACGGGTCATATGCGGGATTCATCAAATGATCTTCAGTGAAGTTTTAAGTCGTTTGCTAAATACCTGGAGTTGGTTACATACGGACAGAGCATCTGAAATCAACTTCTTTTAAATGGTGGTCTCGAAACTAGAACATTAGTTAGTTTGTTGCTTTTGCAAAATTTACACTAGCTGGTGCTGACCTACACTCTACTATTTTAAAAAGGATTTAGAGCCTTTTCCGAGAATGTATCGGTGCCCTCATCAACCATTTCGCCGATCAAACTCAAGAAGATCCACATATCTGATTCAATCAATAGGAAGTGATATGCTCAAACTGTAAACATATTCCACGAGAAAACAATGCATGTATCTTCACGCTTACAGTATACATAGATTCCAATATGCTATACTTGCTGGATAATCCTGCTAATAGCTTAGCTCTCTGACTGAAATAAAGGCAAATAGTTGTGCATGAGAAACTATAGTCGTTGATGATACTCAAGTACAAGTAGAGGCAATGCCTCCAATTTCTACTAATTTTCAAGTAAATGAGAGATTTTAGAGATTTTCCAAACATTCCAAAACTACTTCAAGTACACGTAGAAGCTGTGGGATATATAAATAAATATTAATCAAGCAGAGGCGGTCATTAACGAAGTACTTCTACTTTTTGGAAGTACTCAAGTAGTTTTTCTCTACTTCTGGTACTTA
This sequence comes from Botryllus schlosseri, assembly GCA_000444245.1. Taxonomy (NCBI): domain Eukaryota; kingdom Metazoa; phylum Chordata; class Ascidiacea; order Stolidobranchia; family Styelidae; genus Botryllus; species Botryllus schlosseri. Next base: position 16,118 of record ATSW01013466.1, on the reverse strand, counting down.
CTCGAGTAGATCTGATTTTCTCTACTTCTACTTCATAATATTTTGTGATCTACTTACTTAATTTTCGCTATTTTCAGTTTGTCAAGTATAAGTAATTTTAATCCTCCAATACGTAAGATAGCCTGGGAATTTCGGGGCTGTTCTCACGGAGTACCAACATTTAATATTCATAAAATTCAAGTAAAGCCCAGAAATTTCGTTGCGCTTCGCGCACAGTAGTTATGGAGTGACAAATATGTTTTCACGAAAGTATCGGCGAATATAATTCAGGTTGCTTGGTTCCGCTCACACCGCATTGTCGCCCATATCAAATATTTTATCACAGTAAATATGGCCCATCATATCGTTTGAAACTACCGTTTCGCAATCTAGCAATTACCTATCACATCGTAATCTAGCAGCCCATGACGTGTCCTGCTAATCTGGAAAATCCGGCTTTTTTTAACGTTACACCGGTTGTAGCAGATCACCTTTGAAGCTTTATGGACAAAAGACATGAAATATATTTTCCGCTTTTTAGAAATGGTATTTGTATTTCATTTTCAATTCCCAGTATCATACTTTGAGTTCTAATTACTTTCAATTCTTTTGTATGCAGGACGTACATGTCGAAGCATAAAAGCAAGTGTATTAATGCCTCTATTTTCCGAAAATAAAGATACACTAAATAAAAATTTTACGATCCACACCATTTGTTATTAAAGTATAGTAATCGCGCAAAGTGTTGAAACCGTATCCGATACAACTTCTCCGTATTGCTCTTCGCCTAAACTTGGGGTTTTATAATATGGGGTAGGACGCCATGCCATGATATCTTCTATAACGGGGTCTTCTAGTAAACAAAGGGTTAGTATAGCATTTTCATATTAATACAATAATCTGCATCCCATGATATGATAGAATGCTTATTCTGTCGAAAATTGATACCTCCTGGGATGCATCAATAAGAATCCAGCTCCCTGCACCTTCCGCATAGCTCAATTTGCAGCTTTTGGCAGTCCATGCGAACGAATTAAGACTGTTTTCAAAACTACTTACTTACTTGAGTAGATTTAAAGTCAGTCAATTCTACTTCTACTTCAAGTAGTTTTAGGTGGCTTATGGAAGAAGTACTTCTACTCGTACTTGAGTAGATTTTTCCGTCACTACTTCTACTTCTACTTGAGTAGCTTTCTTGACTACATTGACCACCTCTGTAATCAAGTGACAGTCCAACAAAATTTCAAGAAGTATTTCTGTGTCCCAGCATGGCTCGTGGCTTCACAAAATCAGAATCATCAAGTTCATCTCTTCACGCAATTCCCTAGAACAGTCGTTCTCAAATTTTAGACACGCCCCAATAATGATAGTGAAAAATTTCGCCCCCCCCTCCCCCTTTAAGCGTCGTATCAAAATATATGAATACCAGCAATTAGAATGTTTGCAATCCCAGCGCATAGTTTGGTAGGATGGAAGGTTGAGAGACGTGTCAAATAAGAAATTCGGCGTAAACACAGATCAATATATCAGCAAGTATCAAATTTACTGTTTATTACTTTGTTAACAATAATCATGTGAAATGGCAGCACGTAGCATGTAGATATTTTAACGATTTCGGTGTCTAATCCCGTCTATTGGCCCACTTGAGCTTAGCTCAACCGTACCAGACTGTAGCCATAACCTTTCTATACGCACTCTACACACTGCACAGAAGCTTGACAGATAGACCATGAAATCATCATAACTGCTACAGTCATTCACCATAGTTTTTACTAATCCAGGTGCATTGCTGATCGGTACGGGTCTGGTATCAGTAACAATGTAACATCAGCATGTCGGGTATGAATGGTACTACGCAACTATATGACATTCAAAACTGTAATCTAATTAGGATTTTTGTTGTTGTCGAAACTTGGAAGAAATTTCAGCATAACTTAAATTCATTTCGAATTTAAGATGCATCATTTCTCTCAGGCGGCTTCCCCCCCCCCCCTCCATCAGATGCTTCCACGCCCCCAGTTTGAGAACCACTGCCCTGGAGTTAAGATGTAAGGTCATTGAGTTGGAGTCAATATATACGAGGAATATTATATATCCTTTGTTCACATATTGCTCCCGGCAGAAGAACGGGAAATACGCTTGGTCTATGAATATTTCTTTATTACAGACTGCCGGCGACAAATCGACGAGGACAGAGCACAATGATTCGAGTTCTGGAATCCGAGTCGAGTATAAATTGTTATGATTCGAGTCGAGTAGTGGGAAACGATTTTTTTGAGTACTGAACGCTCTTTTCCACAACGAATTGCATTATCAACTATAGATTTATAGTTTCTATACTTTTTTTACCACCATGGAATTCTTGAAACATGTAGCGTAAAGATATCGCACACGTTGCTGGAAATAGCATTTTCCATATCGTGATCAACACAAGTCATTGTCGCAAGTGCAATGAAATAGATGTATAGTCGAAAAAATATCTTTAATGTGGTGACAACGCTAACGAAAACGCGTTTCGTGTAGAAAAACTAAACACCTGAAAAGGTGTTAGTTAGGTGTTATCGTTAGGTGTAGTCAAATGCTGTGTTGTCTCATATAGGCGTTTTCTATTACGATATCGCGCATGTATCATCTTTGTGATGGGATCTATTTGATATTTCCACAATACCAATGGCAACACAATCAATAATGTTAGAAAATTCGACTCGACTCGAAAAATAATACTTGATTCGGAATCGTCATTCAAGCACTCGAATTCGCCCAGCCCTCAACACGCATGGGAAACTCACAAACTACCAGCCGCTTTCTCTTCGGTAACTTCAACGTGATCACGACGATTTATTAGCCGTAGAAAAATAGCCTTAAATCAGTTCGATTTACGACCGTTGAGGCTTAACTGTCGCGATTGTATTGACTTATGTCGCTTATTCTCATTCCTCGTATGTAGGCCTACATACCTGTTTTATTTAAATATTTTCTTTCAAGTGTATTGCAATCTTATGTGCATATGCTGCAATAGCTTACATATAATTTCTATTATTCAATTTATGATTAACATTTTTAAAACCGGGTCATGTTGAGACAGCTGTGCACATCTCTACTATTATACCCGATTCCCGATTCCCGATACCCGATACTATACCCGATGCCGAATATACTGTGTGTTTGTGGTTTTCATTTGTATCATCATTGTCGCGTTATGTTTGATACTTGGGTTAGATGAAAATAAAGACTCTTTCTATCTCTATATTCTTCGCACTTTCTGCAGAATAGGCGATGAACGTGATAGAATTTAAGCAAATTCTTCTTATATTGTATCGCAATTTCGCGGTGTAGTGTGAAATGCTGCAAATATTGATAAAAAAGAACCAAACAATCATATACATTGATTCCGTGCATAATTGATATCGATAAGCATCCACATTACTGTGAATTATCTTCCATTTACATAGCTACCTAACAAGACAGTGGCATATCGAGACGATAACTATTATTAACACTTTTGTCAGAAATCCGATATATTATGAGCAGGGATATCTAGACTAGTCTAGATGAGCAGGGATCCCTGATAATGAGGCATATTTAGGCGTTTTTGACGGCCACAATAATAGGCTCCATTTTCGTAATTCACATCTAACATTGTGGCCATCAGTGTGTTTTTTACGTTCGCACAGCGAGAAAATCGATATTATGAAGCGACGATAAAAAAAAACAATGAAATAGTAAGGTTGAAGTCATGAAATAGAGCTGCCCAAATAGCGGGCCGCCAGACGAATTTCTGGACATTATTCATTTCCAGAATCCCATCAGTAAAAGTTTCAAATCACGTGTTAGAATACAATGTTTGTCGCATATTTGACACAGACTGATCCAGTGACGTGCGGTCAGGGAAGGCAGGTGAGGCGCTCGATAGACGTCCGTGCGCGACAATAGACAAACGAGCTTACATTCTAATAACCAGTCATGTCAGCGGACTATTGCTCCGCACCCGTTCCCACAAATGGCGGGAATGCTTATTAAGGGACTTCGGTACGACCTTCGCGACGTGGACCATTTTCAGTCATCTTCTGCTCACAAAGCTTCTCCGTTTATCACAACATAGAATTCGTGATATTTCTGAAATCTATATTTTTATTTCATTGGACTTCATCTTTAAATATTGTTTGTTTAGCCTACTCTCGGGGCCTACGCTACTCTCGTAGGCCCCGCTACTCTGTTCCTGCGCATTGGTTCGATACAGTTTGCAGTTCTACACAGCGGATACTAAATTTCCGTATCGAATGATGTATGAAATGCAATTGGTGAGCCGCCACGGTATTACCCCCATTAATCAATGCTGTTACATGCTCATGGTGCACGATCATTCCCATAAAGAAAATACATGTCCATTACGGTTGTTCAAAAATAACTTTTTTTCGGATTCTGGGGATTCACTTTAGTTAGGTTGCCTATAAAAACGCTGCACACCAAATTTGGCTCAATTCCAACCAGTACAAACAGCCAATTTAAATCTTTGAATTTATTTTTGAAAACTTCTTTTTACAATTTCATTGTCAATCCCATGATAGTTATTGGCCTAAAAGAACGATGCATAACAATTTTCGCTCACTTCTCACAGGTAGAGCGAAATTATTGCAGTTGAAAATTTTGGATTTGCAAAAATAGTATTGATGGTGGGTATAGCCCCAGAATTATGGATGAAAAACTCAAATAACCTCGCTTGTACGGTTTGGAATTGCGTCAAATTTTATTTGCATTGTTTTTGTAGACAACTTAACAATTTCGTGTGGTTGACAGTGAAATCTGAAAAAAATATATTTTTAATAAATTCAAAATTTTCAATTGACACTGCGGCGGCTTCTGCTGATTGGAATTAAGCCAAATTTGGCGCGCAGGCTTTTTTGTAGGCGACCTAACAATTTAATCAATGAATCCCCGGAATCCAGGAAAAAGTTATTTTTAACAACTTTAGTGTCCATGTTGATCAAATGCATCCACATAATGGTAAGAGTCATGACTACAGTAGAGAAGCTGAACCAAATAAACTAAGGAATAGGAAAAATCTCAATAGGCGCATAATGAGCAAACTACTTTTCTTGTAACACTATTGCGCATTCTCAGAACAAATGAACGTTCACTGCAGTATATTAAAATAACAACTTGACTTCTCTTCTCAACATTCTTGATAAACATATTCCTATTCCACCTGCCTGAAAGCGATCTTTTTTGCCATAAAAGGACCTACAAAAATATTATTTCGTATTTCCCCTTCCGATAGCGACTAAATACAAACACAACTGATTAGCCCACAGTTGCGTACTGACGAGACTCTTAGTATTGAGCCACTCTCATAATATAATTAGCAAACATTCGCCTTAAGATTGACGCCAGTAGCACCGGCTGGAAATACCGCGGTTATTCTGATGGTGGCAACGACCGATTTTTCTGCACGTCATATGAAGTGTTGTTCGAGTTTGGCAGGAGTCTGTGCACTATACATCCATGTTATGTCTATTTGCCAAATCCCATTCGTATTGATTACCATCACTGGGTAAAAACTTTTTCCTTATGATTGCCAACCATATCCAACCAGTCAACAAACATTGGCCGTGTAGTTGCGCATATGGCAAGTAAGACACCAAGAGCTATATACGTCTTGTGTCTGTTTCTTAATGCGGCCACTTGCTGTGCATATTTAATTTCATTCATTTGACGCCCTTGCAATCGACAGAAAATATAGCCCACGCTAGATAAAACTCCAGGGAATCCTACACCTAAACTAATCACTCTCTAAACAGTTTTCCATCAAAATACCATAGATTACCGCCGTGTATGTCAAAAGGTATCCGTGACTTTATATTTGTAGCCTGCGAGAAAGAGAATATGTTATGCTTTTCTTCGCTGTATCCTATACCACTTCAGCGATATTAATTATTTGTGCAAATCTGTAAGTTCGTGCACCTCGATCGGACTTGTGTTTTAACGTGACGTCACTATCACTGAAGATTATTATCACGTCACGACTGAGTTGGACAACTGAAAAATCTTCGGCGTTCTCATATTAGATTAGAATCGAAGCTAAAGCCACACAGTTTATTAAGATTCAACTAGAATTAGAATTATAGCTGTACATTTTTTTCGAATTTGATGATGATTAGAATTATAACTATACACAGTATTTTCCAAATTAAATTGGAATTTGTAATTATCGAATTTGCGAAAACTTGGAAATTGAACCAAGTTTAGTACATTCTTATAAACATGAAGATGGCGAATGTCTGTACAGCAAGCTTGGCTCGTTTCACACTATACAATTCTCCTGTAGCATATTCAGGAAACCATAATTTAGAATTAGAATTAGAGCAAGGAAACATTTCATAAATTACATTATAAATAGATCAACGGCATTTCGTTCTAATTAATCTAATTCGACAACTAGAATTATCTAGGTGTTCAAGGCTGCGTCACGTAGGGTTACCATATTTAGAGATTTGGAGAAGAGGACACTTTTTACAAGTTACATAAGTTATATTAGCGGACTAGAGAACGGGTCATTTACAAATTCCTACGGGAAATATACGACAAGGTCATTTTTCCAATTCGACTCCAGAAAGATCCGATTCGGTTATGGTTGACCTTTTTTTAGTCGACCTTGCCGTCATTGCCGTCGAAATCGAGTTTTCGAGTCATTTATTGAGGTTTTTAGTTGTCCCTGTACAATCGCCTGGCTGTCGATTTCTTGAAAAAGGAGGACAGGTCCTAAAGGAAGACGTATGGTAACTTTCGCGTCACGGTCACACGAAAAGGACAATTACTACGTGGTAATTGGTATTCGTCTTTTGCGCCATATTTTGAGTGTTATCAACTGAAACGTGGGGCGTAGCCTGAGCAGTTCGTGCGACTAACACTTTTACGGAGGGGAGGGGATCTGGAAACTTCAACTCGTTGAGGTGTTTTGGAATGTCCCACGTTATTGACAAGGTGATCGTGTTATAAAAATCACTTGCTTTGTAAACACAGAATACGCAGGCCTGCGTCCTACAAGATTCCCATGTTGATTTATATTTGTCGACCTAGCGTTACAAACTAAGCGTATTTGTATATCATCATCACGCCTTGAAACTTGATTCTTTCAATATACGTACTGCCGTAAAGTTTACAAATACTTATAGATATATAAGTATATTCAGTTCGCATCGGGATTCAAAAGCCCACAGCTCCTGATCAGAGAGGGTTTTGAGTGTTTCCACCCACTACTGATAAGAGTCTATATAGTTGAGTACCTCAAAGTAACGGCTTATTAGCGGTTGAATCCTAGAGTTATATAGTTTGTCGGAGTTTATTTGTGATGGCATTCGAAAAATTAAACCAATTGCTGAAATATATTAGTGGCCCATTCCTTTCGTTGCATCTTGATACTGCAAATTGGCCCAATTGTTACAAATCCTTTACTTCTCGAATCTCTGCGGTAATATTTGAGGTTTTGCACTGCTCCGAATCATTTCTCGAAGCATTGTGTAATCGCCTAGAGTTATAAGAGCAAAAACAGCTGCTGGTGAAATATAATCTCCAAGGGGGCGTGCTAAGCGCTTTCAATGCCTATACGGTTTTCACGATCTAGCGGATATGTATTTGGTATTCAATTTGCACACAATATAATTTTTAAACCGCTCTTTCATCTATTTTAAGCTTTTTGCATACCAACGAGAAAGAATACGAAAAAGTTATGTCTGACTACCCCAGCGAAAAGATGCTGTCTGACGCTTTACTTGAGGCGCTGCCCTTGGGAACACTAGATTTCCTCAAAGAAGAAATTAGAGTTGGAAATTATTTGGAGAAGAAAAGAAAAATATTTTTCGGCAGTGGGGTAAGTAGGCTTGCATTTAAAACAAACGGTGTTTTAAACAATGTTTTAAAAAAAAGGTCTTTTTAAAAAAATTGTGTTTTTTCAAGTTGCAAATACTTTCCAAAAAACATGCTGTATGAGCCTACGGACAATTACCACCCGATATAGCCGACGTATATCGATATGGGATGGTTGGAACCCTAAAAATAGTCGGTTCAACATTAACAGTACAGATATTTCGGCAAAGGAGCTATATTTACCCCATATTTTCAATTGTCAATGTCATTGCACTAAAACGTCACAATTGAATGTTCGTGACGTCATTGCTTTAAAAATAAATGCAATACAAAACATGTTTCAAATTAGGGCCTTGTTTTAAATATGTTTGTTTTAAATTGATTTTTGTTTTAAATGCAACCCTAGATCAGTATAATCAGACGAATGAATGAGAGAACCAACCGTTTGTGAAAACAGAATATACAGGATATGCATTATGCATACATTCATTCAACTTTTATCAGATTAGAAAATACCAAAATACAATGAAAAGATCTGGTACCGGTAAGTCTATTAATCAACCACGCCCCTCCGGTTGGAAATAGTAATATACATGAAATATAACATGCTTCAAAAATAACCTATGTGCATGTGCATGCTGCCTCTTCTTTACATCGCCTATAGCCCTATAGGCCCAGATGGGTGTATGATTTCAAATACTGATCCAATTCGTTTTGACACCTTCCAAACTGTTCATTGTATCGCAGTCTTGTGGTGTTTTGAAATGATGAAAACTTAATAAACTGACACTGAACAGTGTATCAAAGGGGAGACAATTAAAATTGAGATGCGTCCGCTGGGTGTAAAAGTGAACTGAATGTTATGAAAAACTTGTCCGGGATATAATGTATGGGATTATATAGCGCTCATTGATTTATTTTCTCCTGCTTGAATTATATTTGGGGAGCGCAATGGCCATAAGCAGCGGAATAGTGCTGAACTGTCCAGTGTCCACTGTCCATACTGTAGTTTGCTTTATGTTGAGGACATATGTATGCGCTAACTCTCTTGGTAGCTTTATAGAATATCGACAACAGCTGAAATAATGAGATATTGCCACTCAAAACACTGATGAATTCTTTTTCAGATAGCCATTATATTATTGCGGTTGCTGGTAATCATTTGCTGGATAATTGTTGGGTTGATAACTCAGAATCTTCTGAGTGGCATTGTGGCCGTGGCGTCAATAGCGGTGAGTTTCATTCAAGTTTCCTAATCTACCAAGGTATGTAGAAATATATATTTCTCATAGGGATATTTATCTTTCCCAACACGAGTAACGAGTCTGCCAAATGAAATTGGTATTGCTAAATAACCAATATTCGATTGCGAAAATAGCTATATTCTCTATTCTCTACGGCCGAAATCTTACATAACAATTTACAACAGTCCATAGAAGGGAGCATAAGGTATATTCCGAGCATTTCAAGCATTCCAAGCACCGCTCCAACCACAGGACAAAGATCTGTATAAATAACCAAATAGTATGCGTTAATGCTGACTAAGTATAATCATTCCTGCATATTTGAAATCACTATTAATTCATGTATAGAAGAGTTAGCGTAAACCTGCACCGTTTCTTTCAGGAAATAGTATCCGCGACTTTTCTGATTACAATCGGATGCAAACCGATGCGATGGCTGGTAGGTCACATAGCGTTGAAACCCCGCCAGCAAAGCAATCACTGATTCGCAAATTTTACAGGCCGGAAGAGTATTCGCGCTTTCCCTGTTTTCTGCGTTGGGAAATATTTCTGCTATAGGCCCGGCGTTTGTGTTTTTAGTGGGATCCACCAATCCAAACAACATTTTGGTGGGCTGGGTGACCATTTCCTTCCATGTAGTGTTGTCTGTTATATTCATGGTGTGCGCTTCATACGTAGCGTACGGACTGCGCTGTTCGATATGTTGCACTCCGAAAGAAGAAGCAGAGGTAGGTTGGGAATGTTTAAAATTTATAATTATTTGAAAATTTGTGACAAGTCAAACATAAAAACTGACAAAGATGTTTACCGTGGTTTAGGTGATATATTCGATTTAGAAAGTCGAATATAATGCTACAATGCAGGAAAGGCTACTTCGACACGATTTCCGATATTCTCGCGGCATATCGACACGGTCCCCGCCCTTCACAAATACTGCCACGCTTCTTACATCATTTAGTGTTAATCTTTCAATGTTTGGCTTGTCCATTTACCGATTATAATTTATTAGCATTTTACAAATTGAAGTTTCCGTAACCCAACTATTTACACATAAAGCGCAGCGCCATCATCCTCCTTTACAGCATTGACGGCTATAGGCCAACGGACAGGGTAAACTAAAAATCGACATAAATGACGTGAAATATGTAATGCTGACGTTCGAGCGTTCGGGAGTAGGACTGATAAAAGGACCTTTATTTTTTTATTTTTTAGTCAACACCACTGCAGTATCGTTAAAAAGTATATCCGGGAGTCGAGTCGAAATGAGGACCTTATTACTTTTTTTAGTCAACACAACAAGATTTCCAATCAAAATTTTTAAATCAGCTGTTTTCCCTTCCGGTGATATAACTTTTATGATTTGCAAAAAGCGTCCTCCTTTCCCGATTCCAAAATATGGCAACCCTACTTCTGGGAACTCACTCGCGGAGTCGTATGTTTGCCGACATTTATATATCATTTTCCTGACTCCGAGATGGCTGGCGCCGAAATGCTGGTCCCGTGGTATATGTATACCACTAGACTCTAGCATTTCAACGGACTCGAGTGATACCGGGAATATTCCGTTCCCCATAATTGCGAATACAGTTAGACTCAATTCTGTATCTTTTAATATTTCGGGAGGGTTAAGAAATCTAGAAGCACAAAATCGCAACGTTATGTTAATTTACAAATATCTTGGAACATTTGGGTTTGGTATATCGTATGGCCCCTTCCGCCGCCCATGCGCCCATGTGCCCATGCCTGACGTCACTGCGTCGGAGCTGTTGATGTTTTAGTCATCAAAGGTTTGGTTGACCGCGCAAGTTCACAAAAAATTATGTGAGCAACTCATTTTTCGATAATATTAGTAATTTCGAAAATAACCGTGCGGGCCACTCAAAACCCTCTCACGGGCTGCATGTGGCCCGTCCGCTACGGGTCGGCCACCTTGCCTTAACCAGAACCTAAGTTAACCCTAACGCCATTACGTCATTATTTCGACTAAAACGTTATTTCAAATTGCTCGCTAATATGACACTCGTTGTTTTGTCGGGATGCCATGTAGTCCTTAGCATAGATTGAGCTGAAATTATATGGTGAATGTTTTTGTCTGCTGCAGAAACATTTGGAGGCTTTGAAATGTTCTCCGACATCATGCCGCTGCTGCTCTTCATTAACGATAGTGGAGGTTCGTGGAAGCTATATGGAAAGTTTCGTAACAAATATGATTCATTATCGGCCCCATTATTATTATTATATGCTAATGATTATAGCATATTCTATTAACATATATGCTCGTTTTACGTTATATTTAGCAATCTAAAATTGTACAAGAGTTGATAGCTTGTAGCTCTATGCCAGCACAAGCTTACTTGTAGCTTATATTATCGTTGTGCTCACTTTACGCCCCACCATTAATGACAGTGTGAATAGATCTACCATTTACTTATCGAGTACTTTTAACATTGCTGTTGTTACTAATGGCAATTCTTGCTCAATCAGAGACAAAATTAAATATTGTGCAAGTAACTGTGAAACATTATCTCGTCTTAAAATGAGACATGATACTTCACGAATATTCCCATTATTCTGCGTTACACATTGAAATAGTGAACACCAACCAATAACTTTATTTTTACACAGGAGTACGAAGACGTGCACGAATTGAATGGTGAGACAATTAGGTAAGAGACAATTTTACATCGAATTTGTGAATTTCCATGGTATTCCGTAATCTGAACATATGGAAAGCGTCGTATGTGAAATAGCTAGCTGATTGCACCACGAGTTCAGTGTAGTGTATATCGGATAACCTCAGAGCTAAAACATTTGTTAGGCTATTGTAACGCGAAGTTGGATACAACCAGGAACTGAGCTAGAACTTGATCAAACAAATAATTTAGAGACTATAAAGTCGAATTTCCAAGAATATATCAGAGCCCCATGACCCATTTCGCCGATGTATCAAATTGCAAATAATGTAATGGACAAATGATGCTCTCAAAAGGTCGCCGGTGACATACTAATAAAATTTCATGAAGTAGGCTATCTTTGTGGCCAACGCAGAATGACTAATGGCGTCGCAAAACCAGTACCGTGTATCGTTAAGACAGTGATTCTTAAACATATCGCCAGCGCCCCCCTGTGGACGATTTGGATTTCAAAGGGGGCGGAAACACTCAGGGCGATATGGGAGGCGCTGAGACGTTATGAAGTCGCCGAAGAAAAATGGCGTAACAGTACATATGGTGTTGTAATGGTCATAAGGATACAAAGTTCTGTAGTTCTATATATCCTAGAGATATCGTTGCAAAATTTATTCATACATTCCATACAAAAAAATTCATCAATTATCCTCCAAAATTTTCGTCGCGGTATGCGCGTACTTTTAGATGGCAAAATATCGCTTACCTTAATTCAATCACACTAGATAGAGGTTTTCCCGACAAAATGGTTTGAACTAGATATTATATATTTCATCACACTGCGTCTCGAAATATGGAAGCGTGTGGTTCTATTCCACTTTTGAGAATGGGAACCATTTGTACAGTAGACATGATTTGAAGCTTTCTGACCTTAATAATTAACTAAATATCCTTGTTTTAGAGAGCTACAAAATACAACGTCACAGAATCAGGGTGTGTACATTATGTGCTCAAACCCGATAGGTATGAGACCGTACCCAACAGTTAATTGTTATAAGAACCTTAATTTGATACCGAAAATGGTGCAAACAATTATTAGGTTAATTAGTCGAGTGATCATTGGGCGCGATTCAAAAGCGAAATATTTCCAATAGTAAAGAACAAACCCAAAAAATGGACCGGACTTGTGGATCTCAACCCCGTCTTCTGTAATACAGTACTTAGCTTAGAATATATAGGGGCGCCGAACCATGAAAATTTTCGAAAGGGGGTGCTGGGAGTAAAAAGGTTATAAGAACCACTGGCTTAAGAGTTACGATCTTCAGGTTGGAGACTGGATAAATAAGGGATGTTCGCTGCTTAATTCTAATGTTCATTCTGTCTGTAACAGCTGTCCCAGCAGGGTGCCAATAATCTTCTCACGCACCCCTGCACCCAACCTTATTTCTCCCGACCCTATTGACAAAGTAGTCTGCGAAGCACATGCTTTGAGAGATCGCCAAGTGTAGCGGGAGTGCTCGCGCTTCAGTCGTAGAATCGTATATGGACAATTGAATTCACTTAACTTAGTTCTTTCTATGTTTGTTAATATGTTGCAGTATGATTTGATCCTGGTAAATCTACAAGTTTCTGACCACTACTTACTATACTATTTGACTGTTCTGTATTATTAAAGAAAGCTCCTTGTATCTGCGTGTGTGATCAGGAATGCAAGAGAACTAGAGCGATCATTAGTCAGTCTGCTAGTGCGTACAACGGGATCTGTAGAATCGACTCCAATCGAACACTATACCAGCGTGTCTTGCAACAAGTCGTTGCATTGACCGCTACACTGTCCAAGTGTCCATAGAACATTGATCATGACAGAAGAACGCGAAATATTCTTTCTTTATAACAGACCGCCGGTGACGAATCGATACGCATGGGAGACCCAACCAGTCACTGTTTCTTCCGTAACTTCTACGTGATCACTGCGATTACTACCGTGTCGAAAGACCATCGATCTCTTCCAATGCTGTCCTTTTATTGTCGCCAATGTCTGGACTTGAACGCTATTGTATCAATAATTTTTGGGATGGTTCGAACGAACGGTTCACGTTCGTTTTCTGCGTGTGAACCCTTATAATACAGAGGTCTATGTTCGCACCATTACACACTGTTAACCTTACTATGAAATATATGTATTTTCCATAATCTGGTGTCTGGTGATGGGAAGAACGGGTGGGGTTGGTGTGTTGTCATGATCTTAGTGATATTGGGCTCAAGTTTTGATAAGAACAATCTTGAATCTCCACGTCTCACTTTATCAAGTTTGCTTCTGTTATGAGTCAAAGGCCCTGCGAAAACACGCTTTACCAAATATGAGGTGGGAAAGGCAATGACGAAAATTTTGTACCCGACTCCACTCCGACTCCGAGAGGGTGTTCTCTTTGATTTATGTATGTATCCAGAACGAATGGTACGAGATATTAAACTTTAGTTTCAGCTCAAAATTGTTCTGCAATGTAATCATAACTCAATAATTTCATGCTCAGAAATTTCACAGGAATTTCAAATTGGAATACTTCCTGAATTCAAATTACCGTGTCCTTGTTCAGTAATTCAAGATGATTCTTGTATGCAGTGGTGGCCCTACGAACGATGAGGGGGGCGGGCGAGACTTATCGGGGGGCTATTAGTATCTAACCATAACTTCTGGGGGCTCCGCCACCCAGACCCCCCTTTCGCATCTGTTATTATTATCTATCTTTCACCACGTCGAGGTTTGGCCAGATGTTGGATTCGACCATATCTATTATTGCACGTGTGCAAGGATAGACTACATCGAAACTAATGAATTCTACCGCATGCAGAGGCGTGATGATTATCGGGATACAGGACTTTTCTAACAAATGCAGGGATTTGATTATGATTGACACATCTGTACGGAATCATATTCTTGCTTGGTACACAGATTTCCATGTATTTTCGCTATTATCCTTGAAAAAAAGCGCATAAACCAAAGAGGGGGGCCCTTTCACCAGGATGGCCCGGGCGACTGCCCACTTCGCCCACCCCAAAAGCCACCATCTGCTTGTATGCTTCTACGTAGCCTACACATCAGACACGCGGGCAGGACCAAGCGCATGTAATCTTTTGAATTGGAAGAATTCACGTCTGGCTAAATTTCGCTGATACCTCACGAGCTTATTACTGAATCCGAACAGTGCCGTTTACACTTTGATCAGATTTACCAAGATAGGCATAAATATGGTTCATTAAATCTGGCGAATAAATCCGTCAAGTATAAGCATTATAATTTCTCGCAACCAAAACTTACGCACATGCGCAGGGTCGTAATTTTGCGAAAATTCCACGACTGCTTGTTTGAAACAAGAGTAAATTCACGAGAGGCACTTCTCCTTATCAAGCCATCGCACCTCGATGTGCAGCAACGAACATTCAAATACTTCGTAACTCTGACTGCATAAAATGAACTACTCTTTCGGGTGATTCTAATATGACTGGGGAATCGGTCAATTAATAACATGGATGACCATTGGAAGTAACAACGGACTTACCCTGTGCACAGCTGATTGAATCACGCCCATTGTAAACTGCATTGACTGGATGCATTTTGTATTCTTAGACCGTGCAAGTGCATTTTGCCAATCCTTACAACATAACAGAACATCTGCCATATAGTTGAGTACCACGAAGTGATGGCTTATTAGGGGGTGAATCTTAAGGTTATCGGAGTTCAATGTGATGACATTCGAAAAATTAAATCAATTGCTGAAGTATGTGGCCCATTCCCCTCGTTGCATCTTGATACTGCAAATGTACACAAGGGTTACACAACCGTTGCTTCTCTAACAGAGTATCTCCGCGGTAATATCAGGGGATTCATACTGCTACACGAATAATTTCTCGAAGCATTGTGTAATGGCCTATGAAGAGTTATAAGAGCGAAAACAGTTGTTGGTGAAATATAAACTCCAAGGTGGCCTTGCTAAGCGCTTGCTTGTACGGTTTTCACCATTTATAGCGGATATGTATTAGGCATTCAATTTGCACTCAATAGAATTGATCAAGCGCTCTTTCACCTATTTTCAGCTATTTGCATACAAACGAGAAAGAGTACGAGAAAGTTATGTCTGGCTACCCCAGCCAAAAGATGTTGTCTGACGCTTTACTTGAGGCGCTGCCCTTGGGAACATAGTAGATTTCCTCAAAGAAGAAATTAGAATTGGAAATTATTTGGAGAAGAAAAGAAAAATATTTTTCGGCAGTGGGGTAAGTAGATCAGTATAATCAGACGAACGAATGAGAGAACCAACCGTTAGTGAAAACAGAATATACAGGATATGCATACATTCATTGATATATATAAAACTTTTATCAGATTAGAAAATACCAAAATACA
>ATSW01013465.1:0-27553 GCA_000444245.1 Botryllus schlosseri | reverse complement strand
GTCTCAGACTCAAATTTGCAAATTACTGTAACGCCAACTTTTACCCCTTCAAGGTTTATTAAAGTATGGACCCCAAAGGGTATAATTTTGGGTCGACATGGTGCTGGAGCTATCTGTTAATGTGTATGTAATATTGGTTGAATTTATTGCAAAAATTCTGCGATAGTTTTTACCTATTTAAGGTCACTGTGTTGGGCACTGTAGCCAATAAGCGAGACACGCAGAAAGTATCGATTTATCATGAGGATTCATTGTAAGATTTTGCCGACTGTTTTTTTTTCTAGAAAACATGGCAGAAGACCGTTGGGATGTGCAACGAGCATGTTCAGGCCTATGAGACTCATTCATTTCGAGGCCAATCCCTTCTGCGTGGGGGCACATGAAAATGAAAATGTTTGGCCAACAAATCACTGATAAAATGCGGTGCAAAAAACATAAGCGGCGACAAAACCTTGGTCTAAAAATGACCAATGATGGATTGCCAAACCTTTCGAAAGGGACGGGATATGCAATGTTGTCGGCACAGAATAGACCCGTTCTTGCAATCTGAGTAGACAGTACTACAACTGCGACACGCAGAGGAATTTATTTCGCTCTAATTTGAAATCGCGTGCGTCAGACATGTTTTGTAGAGCTGTTTTAAGTAGAGTTGTGGTGTGCGCGTTCTGTATCTCATACATCCACGTACAATCGTAAAACTGTTGATTTAAAAATGAATTCCTTTTCATGGGTAAGGCTCGGGTCGCGAGATGCCACAAAAACTCAGATTTTTCTGGCAGTCTAAATGGCGCTTTACCATTATTAAACTGTTATGAACTCCCGTGTTAGATTGAGCTTGAGAGTAGAAAGTGCAGCATCGTGAGTTTATTTCCTCTTCTCATATACTCGCGAAACAGAAGTTTGAGCAACGTATCATAAGGCAGCGAGGTATGATGTGCCTACTCTCCTTGATCGTTTTCCACCTTATGTTCCAGGACAAAAGGCAAAGGTCTCAACACAAACATGTGGGTTTTTCATCATTTTGAAAAAATGGAGCCTCCGGGACCTGTTCCGCACTCTTACCAAAAATACAGCGAGGGCTCTTAAAATCGATTTCTGTTAGCAAGCATTTTTCACACCCGAAAAATACGCTGTATTTTTGATAGGAGTGCGGAAAAGATTTTAGGAACTTGTCATCCAAGCGCTAGTAAACGTTCTGGAACAAAACTCAGGGTTGTAACCAAGTCACAAGGCTCTGAGTCACAAGTCAATCTCACTTTTATGGTTTTGACTCGAGTCAAGTCGAGTCATTTCAATTCACCACCGAGTCTAGTCAGAGTCCAAGTCAGCGAGCAGAGGGTCGAGTTATGACTCGAGTCCGAGTCCAAGTCATTGTATAGACTGCTCAGTTTCCAGTTTTCATTTTACAAAAAGAGTGTGAATGGAGCTCAAAAAGGTTGAAAAGCACTGGCCTATATGTATGCCGGGACAGGATACCCAGCTATTACCCGAGCCAGATAAAGCCACAATGCTGAAGTACAAATTGACGTTTCAAACGTCACCAAATGTATCAACTGGGGCAATTAAACGATATGTTATTAATCCCATAAATCAGTATCTTCCGTCGCTTCGCCAACAATTTCGACGATGACTTGCAATGGAATATAAGCTTACGCATTTACGGTTCAGGCCAGACTGGACAATGTATTCGGCGTCTGAGTATTGCTACCCTGATATTGAGCAGAGTGTAAAACGAGTTTCTATGCTGGCTACCGGTATTACCCTACTAGCAAGTTATACAGCAGTAATTAACGCACCATTCGCACGAGATTGGTTTTATGGTACAATAAAGTTATGGAATCAAGGTCGACCCCGCACCCCTGCTAGATTTTTTACATCACACAACGATATGAATTTGTGTAATAGATATAATAAGCATCATTCGTTCGTACCTACAAGTAGTGTATTTCTCTCTTGATGAGCAGAGAGTCACTAAGTACTCACAAGCGGGAAGCTGGATATTTTGAGCAAACAAAACAAGTAAAATCTTTGCGATGATCAAGGTGCATGGTTGATTGGTGTTGATATTTTTTACGAAGCCAGCGTCATGCATAGAGTGTCCCGCATTCAAAACGCGATAAATTTCAGCTCAAGATGTTTTAATGCAGTGAAAATTGTAATACATTGGAAAAGGCTCGTTTCCGAACGCGGACCTCTAAATTTTCGAGGTTCACGCACAGAACGCAAACGTTAACCTGACGTTTCTACAATCCCTAATGCACACTTACCGACAAACTACTCTCCACAGCCAAGCTAGAAAGTGCAAATGGTAAGTAGTTTTTCTTTTAAAAATATATACGGTGAGCGGGAACTAGTTAAAGATATCTCTATAGTCCAGTAATTAATTATAGTTTGGCCAAAACATAACATATACAACCTACTAAGGTTTGTTTGCGAACGCGAACCGTCAGGTTATGGGGGATCGCATACCGACACGCGAACATGAGCGTTTATACCAAGCACAAATGCAATCAACGATTGGCACATCTTTATACAACTTCAACGTGTCAATTGGTAATTTGTGGTGCTGCATCTCCGGTAGCCTTATAATTCAATTTTATCATGCAAGGGCGGTGATCGTTCAGTACAAGATCATTGAAAATACAGGAGCATCTAATGTTCTGCTTACCTACAATCAAACCACGACGAATTGCTCCAAAACTGACAAATCAGTGTAGGCCTCAAATGATTTGATTATATTTGAATGACATCAATCTAATTGCAGTGATGAATGTAATAATCGCTAATGAAATATGGATGCCTTGAACTCTGTGGTGTCATCCTCGAGAAGTTAGCTAGCGTTTGCTCTGTCTGTTGAGAGGGTTGTAGTATGGTTGCATGCTACAACTTGCTTGCGTGACTAACTAGCAGGTTTCAAAATCTCCTGCAGTACTTGATATACGATTCAATTTAATTTAGAGTCACAGAGTATAAACTGTGCAAACAATATACAGTAGCGTTCAAAGTTTATTGTGTGATTTACCGACGAATATCAATATTCATAAGAGGGGACACTCCTACCTGTTTTGCCAATTTAATACAATCGGGTAAAGATTTGCGTTTTGTCACGCACCTTCTTCTAGTATAGGCTGTATTCTCATATATAATAGCAGGCTTCCAGATATCGTAATCTAATATACCACTTGGACATTAGAGTATTTGTGTTGCGTAAGGAATATACAAATACGTACCTATAATTGGAATGGTATCGAATATATTAAATATGCAATCCAATGGCCTAGCCTATCCTTATTTTAGATATTGTCAGTAGCGCAGTGCTAGTTCGATGAGATTTGGCTTCTCTTGACAACTTATAGCACCCGCTCTAATGCTGAATATGGTACATGAGCTATCTTAAACACCCGTTACTTTTCGATTTCTATTGTTTGTTTGACCTTCATGTTATAATTTTCTGCGTTTAAGAAAATTGTTGTAGTCTGAGTAGAATCCATGATTATTTCAAAGCAACCAGACTATAATTAATCGTTCAGTCTGAGTATAGACACTAGACAGGGTCTGTATATACTATAGTATTGTCAGACAGTATATATCTCCTTGATTTCACTGCTTCTTCTTACCGATTCGCGCAGACTTAAAGTTTATTCTTCTGTTAGAAAAGCAACAAAGAATGTCCGTCCATCCAGAAATCCACGGACAAATTCAAGAATCCACACAAATCGGAGAACGTCTTGTCCGACACACGAGCAAAGTTCGGGCATTGGGAGTCGCCGAAATAGTATTGGCAGTGTTGGTGATTGCTGTTGGCATTGTGACTGTGGTGGTAGCGTTTGCCGACTACGCAAAATTCTTTGAGAGCATCGGCCTCAACTCATATACAATTACTATAAATCTTTTCACTTATTCGCCGTTCATTTGGTGCGGAACAGTCGCTATAGCCACTGGATGTGTTGGTGTACGTTTGAAATCACGACCAACGAAATCCGCTCACGTTACAAATTTGGCAATCGCCATAATATGTGCGATAGATGCGTTTTCTGCAGTTGTGCTGTCTGGTATTAGAGCAGCAGAATCTTCAATAATCTCCACGCGTTTAGTGTCATTCCACGCCTTGATGGCAGTGCTAACTTCAGTTCTAGTGATAACGTGCATAGTGCACGCTGTACTATGCTACGGCGGCGCGCGTTACGTGGCAGTTCCCGTGCATAGTGCACGCTGTACTATGCTACGGCGGCGCGCGTTACGTGGCAGTTCCCGAGAACGTACAGCCCCAAATAACCCTGGCCCAGCAGGCAAACGCATCTTTGAACGTACCGTCAACTTATGGTCATGCTAATCAATACTGGCAACAACAAAATACTAATCCACAGACGGCTAAGATACCCATAGCGTCACCTTATCCATACAAAATGGAGGAAGCTATGCCATAGCCGGTCGCATTGGTAGCAGCGAAGTAATGGACGCAGTAGATGTATACGCTTTCAAATGTAGTGATGCATGTGCAATCAATGTGTAATAATGCAATGCAATCTATTAGTATTATGTTATATTAGTGGTGTTTCTGTACATACATCTAAAAACTAATTATTCAAATCCAACTTTTGAGTTTGCGTGAACCATAGTGTTCATAATTTATGAATTCAGATCGAGTGCTAGGTCTTTTTTTCATGCAGACGCAATACAGCAGTATAAGTGCTGTAATATAAAAATATAAGTATAATTGTATTACCTCAGATGCTGGGGCGGTACTGTAATTCATATGAAGTCGTCTATATTTGTAATTATATTATATTCATTAGGATGCTACCCACAATAAACCATTTGTTACTACGACATTCCGACGCACAAATCTTTCACGTTACATCTGTATAGAGCGTTTTTCAAATGCAATAAATGACATGAGTGACCATTGAGATGGTGAGTGTTTGTTTGTTAAACGACATATTGTTTTCCAAGTGATTTTCAGCATTGATATTCCTGAGGCATATGTATGATTTGTCAATATTCATCGTCCGAGGATCAATGATGCCGACAAAAAAGCATCGTCAGCACCTTGAGATCGTTTCGATTTTAAAAAGAAAATCCATCCTAATAAACTATATACTTTGAATCCGGAGTGTTTATTCGTTTTGTTTGTTTCCGTTTTGTTAATTCGGTCGCGTATAGTCACTTTTATAAGACTTGGACGGCAGTCTAATAAACGAGAAAGCTAAGCTGCGAGAAGAATTCCATTTTATTCGGAAAATGATGCAATAGCAAATTGTATACTTAAATGGCAATTTAAATAGACTTGGGAGTCGATGATTCACAAATGAGCTCATAAGCAATAGCCATGATATATAGAGCAGAAACTATAAATGCAAAAACAGTGTTTAAAATACGGTTAAGTAAATGACGCACTGTGGTCCCATACGACCGGTGGCATATCCATGAAAGTGGATTCAGTCACACTTTCGACTATCCTCTGCATGTAAAAGAATTATTGGAGCTTTTTTATTGGCGACCCGTCGCTGATTGCAGTACATTTAGGAATTTAACGTGGGTGAGCTAACGGCTGTTAGAAGAATGCACGCGAGAGAGATGGATAGAAAGGAACGCTAATTCACATTATGTAATTATTAGGGATGGTGTGAACGTGAGGTTCACGTTCGTGTTCTGTATGTGAACCTCGGAAATTTAGAGGTTCGCGTTCACAACAGAACCTTGGTAGGTTCTGCACTGTGAACCTTTTTGGTAAATTGTAATTTGCACTTAATTATAAGATCTTTGGTTCAAGTTTATTGCATTTCAACTGTGGGTCACTCTATGCATGGCGTTGGCAGCATAAAAAATCAACACTAAACGAGCATGCACCATGACAGCCTTAAAAGTTTAACTTTCATTTTTGTTACCAAAAATTTCTCGAAATATCCAGCTTTCCGTTTGTGAATAATTAGTGACTCTCTGCCGTGAGCTTGACCCGCAATCACACAACATCACGAGCGATATACGTAGTCAGCGAATGATGCCTATTAAACCAATCAATGACATTGATATCGTTTTCTGATGTAAAAAATCGAGCGGGCGTATGGGGTCAATCTCGACTTCATATCTTTACTGTATCATTAAAACCAAATCCGTGCGATTAAGGTGCTGGCTACAGCTATATAACTTGTTGTTTACGGTATCAGTAGCGAGTATAGAAACACGTCTTACACTCTGCTCAATAGCAATGTAGCAATACTCAGATTCCGAACACATCGTCCGGTCTGGCTAAGACCATTAAGGCGTAAGCTTATATATCCTGGTAAGTCCTCGTCGAAATTGTTGACAAAACGACGAATGTATTGATTTTATGAGATTATTATATCCTTTTATAACCGCGGTCGATACATTTAGCGACGTTTGAAACGCCAATATGTACTTCAGCAATGCAACATTATGTGGCCCGAGTCTTCGCTAGGTATCGTGTACAATAATATAGGCTATCACTTCATTAAAAGATAGGGTTGGAATTAGCAATATGACGTCACGAGGTTCACGTTCGTGTTCACACAGAACCTTTCAAAAAGGTTCGCGTTCACATGAACCCGAACCTTTTACAGGTTCACACCATCCCTAGTAATTATGCATACTGTATTTGGATTAATTTTATGTTTCAATTACATTACCAATAATTTACTCTATGCTGAAAATATCAAATTACAACTTCAATTTTTCCAAAGATATGATCGATTATTCATAAATTCAACTTTGGTTGAGAGGTGTTCTTAAATAACCGTAGAAACAAGCTATTCATGTATCACTCCTGATACAAAAAACACCATTTATCAAATTGTATATTCATATTGAAATGAACCCAAATATTTTCGGCTGATACTCGTCCATTAATTAAATAGTTTTGAGCGTTTTCGAGCCATGCCTAATCATGAGTACTCAAAAATGCAAACTACTAAAAATTTTATTGTGCGACTGGCAACGACTAACACTGAATATGCTACACGGCAGGCAATTAAATGTAATCAATCGAATAAACAAAGCTGAGTAAGGATATGACATGTAATGGGTGAGGCGTCAGCGATCAGGTGTGTAAAAATAAAAGAAATTCAAAAGGAAAGAATCTCCTGATGATTACACATTACAAAATTTTGGTTCACATCTACATTTCCACTTGCTAGAAAACTGTTTGATTGCATTTGATGAACATTAGGCCCAGCGAATATCTTCTTGTCTTATCAAGTTTAGGCGCTATTTAAAAAAATTATTCTCAATGGGCTGATGTTGCTGTTAGTTCCAAATAATCCTAGGTTACTGTAGCAAGCGTGGGAGGTTTTTCCGTCTTCTAACTCCAATAAATTAGCGGGATAAAGATTTAGAAATATCTCTTCAAATGCGTGATCAAGTTTTATGGAGCCTTGGTTGAAAACTTGAATTTCT
This sequence comes from Botryllus schlosseri, assembly GCA_000444245.1. Lineage (NCBI taxonomy): Eukaryota > Metazoa > Chordata > Ascidiacea > Stolidobranchia > Styelidae > Botryllus > Botryllus schlosseri. Next base: position 20,140 of record ATSW01013465.1, on the reverse strand, counting down.
CCTTGTAATTATTACAGCAAGCCCCAGTACTGTGCAAAGATTTAAATTGACTCGGACAGGGTTCAGGAAATTGTTCAGCACGGGTTTCGGAAGAGTTTATTTGCGGTTCATCTATTTCAGAACTGTCAGGAATTGTGCTACATTACAATTTAATAAGTTGTCTGTTGCTCCTGAAGTGTGGGAAACAGTTTAGCATGGCTGAATTATCTAGTTAACACAACAAGCAAAGCATACTTATGTAAATAGGCTTCAATATTTTATGTTGTATTCGCCAAGTCTCTATACCAATGTAATGTAATTGTAAATACAATTACGGGCAATAAAATGCTTCCATCACAAGTACAATTACATTAAAACTGTGGTAAATTAAATCCAGCTCTAATACCAATTGCAACCAAACCAACTCCGATGTACTAAAATATAATTCGAAAATCGCACTTAGCTGCGACGCTACTGCTCCGCTTCAGTATCTGATGCTGTCGATTATACGCTCGACTCCACTTTATCCGTCTGGGCTTTTCGTACGACACCGCTCAAGCATCGAGGTCGCCGATGAGGAGCCCGGATAAACCTTCGACACATAGAAACATGGCAGCATCCATTGGTGTCGTGACTGCAGTGTTTAACCAACTGCGCCACTCGCTTCCCCATTGCCTAATGTTGCATCGTTCGTTGTAAAATTCATTCATGCCTCATTTTTCTGCAGCGGGGTATGCTACAGGAAAACGTCAAAAGTAAACCAATCGGTTATGTATATACTTCCGCATTCAACTGTAGTATACCAAACACAGACACACTATGTTCAAGGCCTGAAAGGGCAGTTATGTCGGCATACGTGCTCAAGCGCAAAGCCATATGCGCAGTGTTAGTCATGTTCGCGTGTTGTATACCGGCCATCAGGTCAACAACACGATTTCAGAAATGCCACAACCACCATGTTACGACACTCAAATGCGACAACAGAATTAATTCTTATAGCTCTTGTTGATTTTCTCAACTTTATTGCCCCGGGCAGTGATTGTCAAACTGTGGTACGCATACCATGGTGGTATACCCGAAAGTTTTAGATCCTAGGTCCACGCGAAGAATGCTGTGAGTAGAATGTGATATACACCAAATTGACGAGCTTCTGCTTCAACAACTGCTGTAAGTATTTCATTATATGGCGTCTCTTGCTATCCACTAGTGTTGCGGTATAGTAACGCCAGGAATGACACCGGTCTTTTCGAGTAACATAAGTAATTCTGGTGGTTCGCCATGTAGTGGAAAACAAATTAATGGTACGTTATGTGGTAAAAACAAAAACAAATCGGTTGTGCGCGATGGGACAAAGTTTGTCTAACACTGGCCCAGAGCAAAGTTTGTGTCTTTTAAGTGGGCAGGATGTCGTTGTCACATTCTGGCCAGATGTGTTTTCAAGTCATTTTTTCTCCTTCTAGACATCACATTTGAACATGACCACGATTTTATAGTTGGAATTTATGTTGGTTGCTCCAGGTTTACGGGTATCGCGTATATTAGATATATGGCGCTTATACTCTAGACGTGGCCTTGCTGATGTAGTAAGTTTTGATACGTATAATTCAAGTTGCAATATTGAGATAACCACGTGGCTTAAAGATACATGCGTCTCCTAGATATGAATTTTTTCGGGTTAACATTTTTCGGCCTCGACCTGACATGGGGATCAATTGTGTCGTATTGATCATACGTAAATGACGTTGCACCAACCAAGGCCAAATATGAGAGGAAGCAGAGAGCATGTCGAGTATATTTTGTGGCTTCGCCAATGGGATCAATGTCAATGATCTGTCACGAATTCTTTATTGTATATATACCCTAACATAAGAAAAATACTAATTGGCAGCATACTAAATGTGCGGCATTGATTGCTATTTGTTTTTCCAACTCCAAATTTTACGCTGTGAAGTCGTGACGTCATGTATCACAAGTTTAAGTTCGTTCAGTTTCCGAAATTTGTGTGCTTTGTTGAATCGACTTACTTTCCGGTAAAATTTCATGGCTTTTATTTATCGAATTCGCAGCTACGAGATTTTTCTTCATGGTGAACTATGAATTTTAGGAAAATATGGCTCATCGACAACTTTTTGATCACACCACTTTTGAATGATTAATATATTGTCATGCATCAGCCATGTTTTGCAATTAATTTTCAGACTGACAGAATGACGGTCAAGGGGGATTTCAGATATCAGAGCATGGTTGTTCAGGCTGAAGCGCCGGCAAGATGATGTCGACCGCTTGTGACCGTCTTATCATAAGAAATCGAATTTTTGCTAAATTCTCACAGTTTGATATTTCAAACATCAGGCTTCGGTTGACTGCTAAATATTCCACAAAACTATAATAAAGGACAGTTGTTGTTTATTTCTATGAATAGTCATAGTCAATGTATGTGAATGCTAAAATTATAGATATCGACTATGTCTAAAGCCGGCAAGGCCGCTTCTGAAAATCGGAAAAGAGAATTACTGCACACTAGCGCATGCATATATAACCGTCAGACAAGGACTTATCTTGAGTTTTGCTGATCAAAGACCTTTATATATCGTCTCTGCAAAGGGCAAATTTCATCGTAATCCAAATTAGAATACGGGATCATAGTCAAGTAGAAATTGCAATAAGTCCAATACTGCTCATTGCATAATCGCCTCAAACATGCGTATTGAGTGCTAGGTGGTATCATGAAGAACTATCACATAACGACACATTAGTAGGTTGTAATAATGATATGCATTTCAATTTCATCAATATAAAGCACTCGCCAGTCTGCGTCTGTCAGTGCTAAAAGGGCCGATATAGAAACCATAGAATTTCATTTGCAACGTGCAATGTGCATGCTTTTGAATTAGCTGGATCACGAGATCCTTAGGTATTTGTGGTCTACTCGAGTGTTTTCCTGTCGATCCATAGGTACTTTAAGTTCGTAATGCGGCTTCGACACCGATGAACGTTTGTAACCAATGGTCAACAGACTTGTTCAAACGTGATGTACCGCTACAAAATAATCTGCTTCAGTGCAGCGCGATAACATTATCAATTGATTACAAAGAGACAGTTGGGTAGGGTTACCATATGTCATCCTTTTTAAGGTTTTTGAATATTTTCTCCCAGGACGCCTAAATGTCCTCCTTCTTGGCAATTCGTCGTCCTTTAGAAGTTCATTAACTTGGATAATGGCAAAGTTCGACTGAAAATCGCCATAAATGGCGCGAAATAGATAATGCGGACGTTGGAACGGGCCATGCGCGAGCCGAGCGGAGGTGATAGCCTTGTTTTTTATCCTTTCAACTTCCTGCGTTTCCCGGAGTTGAAGTTTCGCAAAAGATCTTTCAATTGACTTATTTGAAAAGTGACGTCACAAATCCACATGAAACGTTTTTTCTCATATGAGTGTGACGCCACAGATTTGCATTGCTGCAACGAATAAACTTCATAGCGCATAAGCTTCATCTTGCTGTGTTCGTTTCGTGCTTTCGCTCCAGAAATCAATCCGTCGGCGATCAAGAAAATCTTACATCCGTAAATCAATTTATCAATTTTCCATAATTGTTCCTATCTTTACCAATCAGGGGGTCGCCCTGCAGATATCGATAAGGAAGTTTTTTCAGTTAACACAACTAAATTCCAGTAGAAAGTGAGAAAATCGAGAGTCGATCGAATGCGATCATCTTTTTTAGTCCACTTAACAAATTTTTCTGCGAAAATACAAATTCGGCCGTTTTTGGACCAGAACCACCAACTTTTCCGATTCTAAAATATGGTCACCCTACAGTTGAGGAATATAAAATTGAAACTCATAGCGAGATACATAGAATCATGAATGCAATGCTACGAAATATATCATTGTATGTATAGGCCTATTACCCATGCCTAAGGCAAACATCTTTAATCAGCGCAATCACTATCGACATCACGAGCATGCATGTCTGAGAGATGCCTGAAGATAGTTGGATTATTAAACTTAATGCCTTTACAATGTGGGCTCCTGCAACATGGGGCAGTTACATCCAATACATTATGGTACATGGCGGTGACCCATATAGCATAGTGCTGGTACTTTAAACTGCTAAAAAGTTGGATGTTTTTTCTAGTTAGGGCAATCTTAGCCATCTTATGCGCAGGGGAGTCGACTTGCAAGAGAAGGAGAAAGACACTGGCAGACAAACATCATAATTAAGTATGGAAATTTCACAAACAATCATATGGTGCGTAGGAATAGGGAATTCGGAGGAGATAAAAAATGCAGCTCTAAAGCCGTTCTTGTTCAGATTGGTTATCTGAGACAGCATATTTCAGGTTTCTCAAGGGCAGTAAATTTGATTGGAAATACATGGGGACTAGCAAGTCAAAATTACGAAAAAATATCAAAATTTTCATTTTTTTTTCTTGGCTCGATATATCTACCTACAGAGTACCGATACTCCTACCTCATAGACCTATCTTATCCACATCACATCACATCTAAAAACTACATGAGTTCGATTTTCAATGACACCGGTTTTGTATCTTTTATTGCTGGTAAAAAGTTTATTAACGTTTATCTCCATTGTAAAATTTTGTTCAACAGCTTCATGTTATTTAAATTTGAATGAATTATATGTCGTATAGTATTAACTCAGGGTTTATTTAAAAGCTAACATCGAGACCTGTGTTTAGCTAAGAGTCGTTTGGCCTACATCTACTTTGCTCTAAGTTACAAATCTTCACGGGAAACTTTTTGAAAAAATGACATATTCCTCCTGAAGAAAGCGTTGGATTGCAAAAAGGGCATCACGATTTTGATATTTTGAATTCCCCATGTCGGTGCATATTTTATAGATCTCCCTGAAAAATAAATAGTAGAAGTGCAAGTAGTCCAAAGGAGCGCTTCCCAACCGCAGGTCTGCCAGTTAGTCACTACACTCATAAACGTTACGCAAACACATTCACAAGCAAACTATTTTCGCTGCTGTACGACATCCAAAGTGTAGACATTTTTTATGATTCTCCTGGAAAAATATAAGTAGAAGGGAAGGTAGTCTAAAACAGTGGTCTTCAACTCCTGGTCAGGGGCAAGTTTCCTGTCGGTCCGCGGCAGATATTGGAAATTTTATATCTCAATTCTTGAATGCGGAAAAGGGAAGCTTGCTCATTATTGAGGAACATTAATCATCCAATTATTTATTGAGAAGCTTTGGACGTACATATTTATGTGTTGTGTCGTTATAGAGATTTCATCGTCTGCTCTGGGTGTGTCACAATTGTGCAAGTTTTGTTTTGAACCAGGGGTGTCAAACATACGGCCCGCAGGCCGCATCCGACCCGCCGGACCATTCATTCCGGCCCGCGAAGCAATTCTGAGTAGATTTTAAAAATTCTTATAATATCCAGTACATTTGTAACAAATATAGAGATATTTGCAGGAAATGATTCCATTGAATATTCCCCCAAGACAGCAAATGTAGAGCATGTTCACTGTTCAGTTCATAGGCCACATTATGCTTTTGTTTGCGGTATTCATGGTGTTTGTTGACTACAATGGTGTTGTTTATTTACACCAGGCCGAGATTCCATGTTTGATTCCGTAACTGCCGACTTGTAGCACTGCTCACTTCCATACTTTTGTAAGACACCGCTTACGCGAATGAGATGATGAGGAGGAGCATAAAATAAACCTTCAACATTTAGGTTGATGTCGTTCTGGAGTCGATTGCAGCCACCTTTAAATCACCGAGTACGGCGTTGTGGTTTCACTCTCTCTAATTCGAAAACGCAAAAAGTATGCACTGATTTCAGAGCTTTGTGGGAAAACGGACCAAAAAGTAGTATTCTCTACTAGTTGCTGACGATTACCCCTGACGAGTGTCAGCCGAAAATATTCGGGTTCCATTTCACTATGAATAGTCTATATACCATTCAAAAAGTAGTTATTCACATAATAGAGAACGTCAACACGCCACCTTTATATGTAGTTTACATAGAAGATATATATCAGGTACACAACTATATAATCCTAATATCTATGATCGTGCTGCTGTGTCACTTCCCACCCAATAGGTCCGCGGACTTTGGGAGAAACTCCATTTGAGATTTCATAATAATGAATCGAATTCGAACGTCCGCGTTTACAGTTCAATATCTTGTATTCCTCACAGCGCATACGCCCTAGTAAGACTACAGCTGATTTCAGAGTTTGTGGAAAATCGGACCAAAAAGCGGTTATTCACATAATAGAGAACGCCAACACGGCACCGTTATATGTAGTTTACATGTAAGATATATATCAGGTACACAACTATATAATCCTAATATCTATGATCGCGCTGCTGTGTCACTTCCCACCCAACAGGTCCATGGACTTTGAGAGAAACTCTATTTGCGATTTCATTTGCGATTTCATATTAATGAACCAAATTCGAACGTCCGCGTTTATAGTTGAATATCTTGTATTCCTCACAGCGCATACACCTTAGTACGACTACAGCTGATTTCAGAGTTTTGTGGAAAAACGGACCAAAAAGCAGTTATTCACATGATAGAGAACGCCACCATGACACCGTTGAAAATGGATCATAGAAATATGCTAACTTATATCATCGTTAGCGCCACTGTTTTATCGGTTCTTAAACTGTATTCAGCCGAACAATCAAAATATTTTTGATAATTCCATTGTTCGCGATTAAAGGTGTTGCGACTTGCTAGAATAAAACCTCTATAAGTCATGTATCATCCATATATGTTTGATACTAAAAGTGGATAGGTTTGATACTATAAGTGATACTAAAAACTCTATAAGTCATGTATTATCCATATATGTTTGATACTAAAAGTGGATAGGTTTGATACTAAAAGTGGAAAGCATGGGTAGAAGGTAAAATTTTGGGATCAGTTGACTGGTCCGGCCCGCGGGTGTTTTGGAGCCTTGAATCCGGCCCGCGACACAATTTGAGTTTGACACCCCTGTTTTAAACTGTTTGATAGTAGTCTCTGACTCATTTCTGACGAGTGAAAGCTGTAAATGACATCTAAACAAACGTCGTTGAATTCTGGCATTGCAACTAAGCATTAAGAGCAGTATAATAAAGATGGCAAACAGAATTTATTATTTCGAAGGATAGGGAATAATTACGATCAATTTAATGGTATTTAACTGGACGCCACAAGCCTCACCTTGTGTAATATTCAACGGAATGAATCATAAATATCTACCAAAAAAACATCAATAATTGAAATTTTACAACTTTCAGCAGTAAATTGGTCATTAGAAAGTCAACAAAAATGTGTGTACTGTAGTTAAGCTTCCAAAGCGCAAATTTACATAACTGCATACTCCTTTTTCTTGTCGGTACTCTGAACGATTTATACAAGGGAAATTTATTTTTTATGTGCAGAAGTACAGACAGACAGAGACTACTCAGATGAAAAAAACAATACCTCACAACAGGTTAAGCTAAGATTGAATTAATAACCAAGAGCTACGTAAGGTTTCTTCATATAGTCTATTATCTATTTATCCGCAGTATAAAAGTCAAAAAAGCTACGATTTACCCCCTACACAGTGACACATTACGGGAGACGAATACACTAAAACCACTCAAAACACCAGTATAATTTTTAAAATGGTCGTGGAGGAAAAGGTTTAGAACCACTTCTGCAGGCGAAAGGTGGCGTGGAGATGCGAATCAAAATACAATTTGTTTCAAAAGCTTTGTAGTTTGATATTTCACGACCTGATATAGATTTTCAAGTTATTTCCTATAAGAGACAACTTCAATCCGAAATTTCCTTCTTGCACGTACAGAAACAGTTCATGAATTGGGAATCGCTGAACGGATAGGGTAACCGCCATACGGATAAGGCTTATTGTTGAAGACGTGTGTCATATGGTCAGGGGTATGCGAGTTTTCAGTAAACGTTTAAAGGATGTCCACGACAAAAAGGTTGAAAAGCACTGTTGCATATACCGAAGTTTTCGATAAGCATAAGGGTAGTCGCTTTTAATCAAGGTCTCCTCGTTGCTGATCGTTCATTTATTCTTGTCGGAAATATACTACAGAGTATTGAAAATGACAGAAGATATACAGTTCGGGCTGTTTTGTTACTTAATCACCGGTATTCTGATAGTCTATACCTCAATATTACCACTCAAGTACGCCGATCGTCTAAGTCAGTGTTTCTCATACTTTTTGTGTTCACGTAACCCTTTTGGACTGCCACAAACCCAATAACTCTTGTTTTCATGCAGCCATCATTTTCCATGTTCATATATATGTGTAAGCTAGTTACAAACAGAAAAACTCTTCCTTATTGAAAATAACATCACAGCGAACTATTCAGGTATACAAGTTTGAAATACTTTTTTATTTATTTCAGAGCGAATCATACCATCAAATTGTTTGAATTACGAGCTCGTGTGTTGAAAATCCCCGCTGTTATTTGTTAAGAACGCGTACCGACAACCCATTTCCACAAAGATAAGTGTGGCGACTATTTTGATACCGCACAGCGCTCCCGACGATACCTTTGGGTATGATCGCAACATGATACGCCAGGATTGAGAAACAGATCTGTGGTGAACATAAAACGTCTAACATTGTCCTTTCCAGTTGCTGCTTGTCTTGAGGTTATTCTGGAATAGTGGTTATATATATAATAGGCGAAAATGGGGTTTTTGTGAAGAATTAAGGTATCAAAATCCCAGCAGATGTTTCTATGAGTATAATAATGGCAATTTGAAAATGAAAATTAGTTTGCACAGCATAGGATATTTCATCACGCAGACGGCAATTCTGTAGATCTGAGGTGTGGTGTTTCAGCAGTTATCAAGCAAAACTACCGCGTGATTTCTCTAATTGACAAAAACACAAATAAGGTAGGCAATCACTCTCGGAATATGGACCTTTCAAGGACTCACTGAAAATGCATCGCGGACCCGCAGTTGCGAAACGCTGGTCTAGCTAGTACGTAGGCTCAAGTCGGCAGCCACAGAATGAAAATGAATATCTTGGATTAAATTACCATTGTAGTTAAATAACAACATGATGAAAACTATAATGATCTAAAACTGGAAAATCATTTGAGGCCGCACACGAATATCAATCAGCTATAATTATATAATTGCATATGTTCTGCTGAATTTATTAAGCGGAATCAAATGTGGATGTCTGCAATTCTGTGATGTTCGACTCTTGAAAAGCTAGCGCATGTTCTGTCTGTTATGATGGTCATATTTTGGCCGCATGCTGCAGTATGCTTGCGCGACTGACAAGAGGGTGCTAAAATCTCCTCCTGCATTTGACATACGAAAAGTATAAACTGCAAAAACAATATAGAGTAACGTGCAAAGTTTATCACATAATTTATTGAGGAATATTCATATTCATAAGAGACACTGGTGCCGGTGGGCCTGATTTAATATCCCCGCGTGAAGTTTTGTGTTATATCACTCGAAGTGTTTTTATTCACATTCGGTAGCGGGCTTCCAGTTATCGCGATGTAATATAGCCCATACCACTTGACGAGAGCATGAAAGTATTTTGCTGCGTACTGGATATCCATGCCCGTAATTGACATTGACTAGAACCGATATGCAATCGAAAGGGCCAGACTATCTTTACTGTAGATATTTCCAGTATAGCCTAGTGCTTCCTCAGTGGGATTGGAAGTTTATGGTCAACTTAAAATAGTCGCTCTAGTTCTGAATATACCATGCTGGTACCAACCAACCCTTGCTTCTCAATATTCATTGTTTGTTTCACTTTGATAATATTATATTCCGCGTTTGAGAATACTGCGATAGTCTAAGTAAAAACCATGGTTATTTCTTGGCAATCAGACTAATAATAATTGTTTAATCTGAGTGTACTATAGACAGATTCTGTAAAGGCCTATCTATATTAGTCAGAAAGCATACATAACCTCGATTTCACAGCTTCTATTTACCGATTTTAGCAGACTTGAAGTTTATTGTCCTGTTAGACTAGCAATCAAGAATGTCTGTTCATCAAGATATCCACGGACCAATTCAAGAATCCACCGAAATTAGAGGACCTCTTGTCCGACACACGAGCAAAGTTCGGAAATTGGGAGTCGCCGAAATAGTATTGGGAGTGTTGGTGATTGCTGTTGGATTGGCAAATACGATTATAACGATTCCCGAATTCTTAAAGTACTGCGAGAGCAATAGCATCAGCTATTGTTCAATCACTATAAATTTTTTCACCTATACGCCGTTCATTTGGTGCGGAGCAGTCGCTATAGTCACCGGAGGCGTGGGTACAGGTTTGCAACCAACGAAACCCAGTCACGTCACCAATTTGTCATTCGCCATAATATGCGTGGTGGTTGCCCTCTCTGCAGTGGTATTGTCCGGTATCAGAGCGGCCGAATTCTCAAAAATCTCCACACGTGTAGTCTTACTCCACGCCCTAACGGCAGTGCTGGCTTCAGTTCTAATGATAGTGTGCATAATTCATGCTGTACTTTGCTACGGTGGCGCGCGTTTCGTGGCAATCCCCGAAGGTGTACAGTCTCAAATAACCCTAGCCCAGCAGCCGAACGGATATTTAAACGCGCCGCCCACCTATGATCCGGAACAAAACTGGCAACAACAAAATACCAATCAACCGACGGGTCAGATTCCCATAGCATCACCCTATCCATAAAAAAATGCAGGGAACCATGCCATAACCGGTCACATTAGTGGAAACAAAGTAATGGACTCCGTAGACGTATATGCATATGAATGTTAGGGATGTCTGTGTAATCCATTTATGATCATTTATTACGATTTTGTGTCATTATGTTTATGCTTTAGTCGTGGGGCTTCAGAATATCCATGTAAAAACGAACGAATTGAATCTATCGCTTGTGTGAGGTAATATGTTAAGAATTTGTAATTTTATTTCCAGTTTTGGGTGTTTTTTCCATGCACAAGCACACAATTGTATTGGCCATATTACAAATTAATATAAGTATTATCTTCTCAATGTTGAAACGTAACTTTAATTGCATGAACTCGTTTATATTTGGGAATATATTACGTTCATTAGGATGCTACTCATAGTAACCAATGCATTTCCACGACATTTCGTCCCGCAAATCCTTCGCCTTATGTCTGAACAGAACATTTGACAAATGTAATAAATCAATAGCGCGATCATGAAGGTTGTGGGTGTTTGTTCGGTAAACGATATTTATTGTATTCCTGAAATGAATTATCAAATTGCTTCCTGGCAATGATACTCCAGAGTCAAATTTATTATTCGTCAATAATATTCGTTGAATGATCAATGATGCCGACGGAACAGCAGCGTCAGAACCTTAGGATCACCGTGATATTGAGAAGAAAACATTAGTTCACCAACTTTACTTTCAATCCCTAGTGGTTATTCGTTTTGTTCGATTCTGTTCCGTTAATTGTGTGGCGTATTCAATTTAAAGGATGTCGGCGACAGTGCGAGAAACGGTAAAGCTACTTGGAGCTAGAATTCCTTTTTGTGAAAAATGAGGCAATAGCAAAAACTATAATGAAATACCAATTCAAAGTCGGTGGGAGTCGATGAAGTAGAAATTAACGCATAGACTATAGCCATAGCCTTTGAAGCAAACTGTTGAAATTGAAGAACAGTTCCGCAAATACATTAACGACGCTCCGGGGTAAGTAGAAGGCGCACTTTGCATCCATATCACCGTTACCATATCCAATAGAGTAGATTCAGTCACGTTTCTGACTGAATCTGCGTGTCAATGTATTATTGGGGCTCTCTATAACCGACCCACGCTGATTGCATTATATCCCCATGAATTCAACGTTGATCAGCTATACACCGTTTGAATGCAAGCGAGAGAGAGAGAGACTGATTAAAATTATGTAATTATATACACCGAAAAATAATTCGGCAGTCACATTTAGTAACGTTGCTATTGTATATGTTATTTATAAATCGGGGCTATGGCTTTTATAATTCATTCGCACGATAATTTGTATTCATGCATATCAACTACAATACTGCGCACAGGCTCACAATTTCCGAGTTAAGCTTCGAGTCGAGTTTCGAGTATTCGAGTATCAAACATGATGACGTCACAACAGAATGTACGATGTCCAAGTTCATATATGTACCTTATATTCCTCCACAAAGAACATGATGCCTGTTATCAGTCACATTAAAGATACTTCAGTATTCTTTCGGCCATATCGATTTCATTACGCTTCTGGGCAATGTTGTGGGATGATCGTGACTTCGGAAATGTGTTATTTCCAGTACCGTTCGTAGCTCTCTACTATATCTCGTATGCTGCGACACAGCCTATCAAGGTTTCAAGGCTTCCTCAGTAGGAAATAGTATCAAAACTATAATTTTCGTTAGTACTTTACCTTTCAGTCTCGAACCATTATACCCAGCCTGATCCGCTACGACATGAATGTATATTTAACGATTGAGAATGCTTGAAAGTTATCGATGAGGTTCCAGTTCAAATTATGAAGCTATATACTCGATATTTATTCACGGACGTAAGTCTATCGGGGTAATCTTTTCGTAAGTAGAAGTAGACTAGTAGTAGTGTGGACCATCGACCGGAGCCGGGTTCGATATTCGGATGGATTTTTATAATTTCTGCCTGAGCCGGATCAGTGCTTTTTGATCCTGCTTGAATCTTTATTGTAAAGCATGACTTTTGTAACTAAATAAATACCAACCAACCAACCACACGCAAGTAAGCGCCACAGAATCGCGTATTAGACCTGGATTATGGTAGCCAGGAAATGTGACTTCGAAGTTCGAATCGGGGCAGGACTCAAATTTGAAGTTGTAAATCTACCTATCTGCGATCTACACTGAGCTCGTGATTCACATCTGTCAATTAGGTGGGTGCGATTCCGTGTATTATATAGGTCGGCTTTCGAGACAATTTTTAAATTGGAATTGTATATTGACGGTTGCCCACGAATGCCTATAAAATTACGTGTTAACGGTTGCATTACTTATTATTCACCTTCGCAGGTTCGACATCCTCGACCTATATTCTTTATAAATATATCAGGTGATTTTGGTAATCGTTTCGCTGTTACGAAAGGATTGATCAGTTTCGAAAACGACGACGTTAGCCGTTTTCAAGCTCCCGGAAGTAATCAAGCAATACGACCGTGACTGCAGTGCCGATTGCGGTGTCGAATAAAGATCCACGCTCGAAAAATAAGACCATAATATTTAGACTTGGCATTGCGGAAATAGTGATGGATGCTGTATCAATTGTAGCGATGGTGACTCTATGTATCACGGAACGCGAAAGCGTGTGGTATTAGCGTCCAACTACCCTCACTCAAGGGAATATGTATTGAGAAGTGCGTGTCGCAATTGAACGGCATCGAGCGAGACTATACGTATCTTCGTACGCACGCACCGTTCTCATGCATTTTCCGTCCACGAAATTTGTCGCTGAGGGAATCATCGATTATATTGCGACCACAAACTGGACACTGTAAATTGAACCCGCACCTCCATCGTTTGAGTTGTAATGACAGTGGTCTCTGCGAAACGTGCAGCGTACCAGAAACTGTCGAACATTTCTATTGACATGTCCTCGATACGAGCACCGGAGACAATATTTAAAAATGTATCTGGACGAAAAAGTGTGGGCTTTAACTTGGAATGTCTGTTAACTGACCCGCTCATGGTTAATCCGGCAATACATTTTTGTCTTGCGTAGGCGTATCTGATTCAACTATAGTTCCCTCAGGCCTGGTGCACAACACCATAGTAGTCGAGCACCATAAAACCCTCTATATATACATACCCTCACTACTTGTGTGGCGAGATAGCGTAGTGGCTTAATACACTGCTGCAACACCTGTATGCTGCGCGTTTGAGTCCTACCGAGGTCGACTCCATAATTCCAACCTAAGTGTTGGAGGCTTATCCAGGCTCTTCCTCGCCTACTCGTCCCTGCAAGCAATGTCTCATAAAAAAAAAGAAGTGAGCCGTGGTACGAGTCGGCAGATACAGGATTGAATTGAAGCAAATAGACCTGGTGTAAATGACCAATTGACCATGGTAGTCGGCAAATATCATAAATAACAAACAAACAATCCCTCACTACTTATCGCATCCCGGAAAGGTTCACGAATTCATCGCCGGGAATATGGGAAGGATTATGGGTTATTGACACAGGGATATTGAGAATACGTATTAGGTTCGATCGCTCAAGATGTATGCGCATCGCGAATATGACATCGGAGATAATTGCTGGTTGCGTTACATTCGCATCGACTTTTATATCGGGCATTGCAGCCGCTTTCTCCAGTTACTCATCAGCATTGCTCGCAATACACGTCATTGTAACATTGCTTAATCTTGCATCGATGGTTGTAACGATATTTCATGCCTCATTTTGCTGCGGCGGGGTATGCTACGGGATAACCTCCAGAGTAAACCAATCGGTTTTGTATATAGTCTACTTCCGCAGTCGAATGTGGTGTACCAACCGCAACCGCAGTATGTTCAGAGCCCGAATGGACAATTTATGCTGCCATACGTATGCAACAAGCTCCAGCACAAGGACATTTGCAGTGTCAGCCCTGTTCAAGTGTTGAATTCCGGCACCAGGTGAATAACACGAATTCACAAATTTCAAAACTACTGTGTTAGGACACTGAAATAAGAATACCGATTCAATTTGTCAATTTCCCCAACCCTTATCGCATATAGCAGTGGTTCTAGTCATAGTCATAGTCAAGTCATTTCATCCTAGCAGCTCATCTTGAAGTTATTCTGAAATAGCGATGTATATCACACGCAGAGTAAAACGATGGAAGTAGGACCAACGACAACTAGGCTGTTAAAGAAAGTATAGAATTGCAGTTTATTTTATTCGTCAGCACAATCACGCTGATTGTGATGGGGATGTCAAGCATTCGTAACGTTTGTTGCTTCAAGTCATCCTGTGATACCGAGTGCCTATAGCCGGGAAGCTGCGAATGTGTTTCACGGGCAAGTTTTGGTCTTACCACCACAGTGGGAAATCACTTCCTGTTTACTTACAATATTGGGCTTATATATGCGATATTATTATTATCGAATACGCAATGATATATGATTCGAGAAATATTGAAGAGTATACCTACGATAAATACCTCAATATTTGTGCGAGGGAGGTCGTACACTTTTGACCGGTACTTTAGCAAAATGGTTAAGATACACTCTAGGCTACTCCATTGGCTATACGTTAATATGTTGAATTAAATCGAGTATAAGCATGATTAACATATAGGAAAAGGATGATGTGCAGTTCGGGGTGTCATTGCTTCGTTACTACGATTGTCTTTTGGTAACAGCTATGACCTTGTCCCATCCGCTTTGTATGGATACAGTGAAGCCACTGGAATCTGTGCAGTGCGCTGGTTCCTATTGTTGCAAGTTTTCACCTTGGCCGTGCGGAGGCGGCGCACCCATCCTGTTTTGCTGTTGGGAGAAGGCGATGTGATAAGGGCCGCTATCGATACCTTGCTCTCCGCCACGCGTGCTAAGTTTTACGTGATTTATGCTCACCATCAGCAAACCCACATTTAACAGTGCCATGACGGCTTGGATAGCTACCAAACCAGCAGAAATAGCTGAAGATTGGTACGCTCTGACACCAGAGAACACTAGTGCAGAAAACGCTGTGAGCGCACAAATTATGGCCATTACCGTATTCCATGTGTGAACGGATTTGGTTGGCCGTGATTTTATAACGACACCCCAAATGCCAGTTTTAATAGCAACGGGCCCGCACCAAATAAAGGGTGTCGTGGCGAACAAATTGACAGTAACCGAGACAGACGGGTAACCGAGACTCTCGAAGTACTTTATGATCTCAGCTTTCGTGAGCAAGACCGTGCCGATCCCGACAACAAATATAAACGACCCCAGAGTTAGTTCGGCTATTCCAAATTTACGAATGTTGCTGATGTATCCGACATGGATTCTTCCACTTCGAGCTTGTCCTTGGTGTTGCACCAAAACTTGTGGTTGAACAGACATTCTTGAGCACGGAGCAGTAACAGCTTACAACTCTAGCAGCAGCGTGATAATTCGATTTGACCTGTTTGGAACACGGACGAATACATATGTTCGTTAGTAGGCTATAGTGTAATCATATTATGAAAACGTACGCTCTGAATGAAAATCATGAAGTGGACCGTTTTCAATGATATCGCAAGGTATTAATATCAGGTGTAAAATGTCTCCCTCAAACCCACTCTAATGGCTGCAAACAATTAAAATACATCAATTCATATTGCTCCGTCCTTCAGTACAACCTCAAGAACACGAAAAAGGATTGTAGCCTACACGTAAAAAGAACTCCATAGGCATAGTTTTTTTTAATCTCTTCAACTTTTACCGATCTGCATATATGTTGCTTATAGCCACACTAATTCGTCGCGGGAGAATCTCTGTATAGTAAAGAACCTCCAAGTGACGTTATAACTAAAATGCAACAGTCACGAAATGAAGTCATCACAATTGCTAACATTAAAATGGTCGAGGTGATCAGTTAAGAAGTATTGATTCTTTATTGTAGCATACACTCAAGAAGGTCATCCTTATGTGCATTATACGCACTCAAGTGCTGATGTTCACGGAGTACTTTAACCTCTACTGGAACAGTGTTATGCACAAAAACGTACGCATCGTAGAAAGTAGTGCTTGATAAGTCTAAATCCCTTTTATCGGTGTAGTCGTCATAAGAACGTGGTGTCGTTTCTTATCATTTAATTTCATCGTCCATCATGGCTGTAACCAAGTCGCAAGGCTCCGAGTCACAAGTAAATCTCACTTCTATAGTTTTAACTCGGATCAAGTCGAGTCATTTTTGATTCTCCACCGAGTCAAGTCTGAGTTGAAGTCAGTGAGCATAGGGTGAAGTCCGAGTCATGGTATTATGACTCGAGTCCGAGTCACAAGTCATTGCGCTGACAGCTCAGTTTCAAGTTGAAATATTGCGAACAGACATGGGGTAATCGCGATTAGTAATCGTAATCGATTACGACGATTACAGCATTTTCAAGTAATCGTAATCGCAATCGATTACATTCGAAAAAAATTCAAAGTAATCGTAATCGTAATCGACTACTTCACATATCTAATCGATTTTTTTGTGAAAGAACGATTACTTTTTATTAGTACAATGAATATGACATAACCGAACATTCGTGAACAAGGAAGAGATATTATACCAGGTTATTGATAGCGCAAGCGGTTGATTTTCAAACGCCACTGCTCATTATTACGTCAGAAGTAACAGCTTTGCTCGTCCTTGCGTAAGAAGTATCCATGGTAAATATATATTCGATGTACATTTTTGTGTGATTGTTAAAACGGTGTATGCCATGCTGTATATCAGCCAGGTTATCAATACACTTCAGACGCCACTACCTCGCAGCAATATAATAATCACCACTCTGCCTAGTTTCAAATAGTAACTTATGCATTGATGTTTGGTTATGCTTATAGTTGAACGCTCAGCAACGTCATCTGAAGGGCGGAATCCTACACATACAGTTTTGACAAGGCATGAAGCGAAGCAAGTCATACTGAAATATTGCAAGCAAATTTGGAACCAACATTACCTCGAAGAAGATAAAGGCTCTCATTTCAAACTTTTTCGTGAATCCCTTCATCTTAGTACACCACCTCTTGAAAATTGCATTAGCGACCGAATATTATTTCGATTGCGCTCAGGTCATTGCGGACTGAACGCACACTTGTTTATGATTGGAATCGCACCATCACCACATTGTAGCTCCTGCAATGAACCTGAGACGGTTGAGCACTTTATAATAGACTGCCGCTTTCATGAATTTCATAGAACGTTCCTGCGCCGTGCTTGTGTTTGTATGAATGTTCCATTTCGCCTCGTGAACTTACTAACGGATCCAAGCATTTTGAAATACGTGGTAGAATATTTGCTGAGTTGTGATCGATTTATTTGAATTGCTGCTAAATTAAAATTGAGTAATGTCGTGGCGCACAAGACCTGACGGTGATAGGCGCCATTCTTTTTCTTCTTCCAATAAATAATAATAATAATAGTTGAACGCAGTTTGACCGTTGCTGCTTGGCGAGCAGTAGGCCTATCTATGTAGTATACGTAGGCTATATATTGTACATACACTGGACAAAGATTTTAGGTTTTGTACTCGTCAAATATAACATTACGATGGTTAAAATCAACAGCTGCGTTTATATATCATTACCGAGCCGTTCTTTGCCGTTTCTCGTAACGGCATAACGGCAGTTTGCAGTATCTGTATTAAGTTGAAGGTAGAATTTTAAGTTCACTTTATCTTATTCTCATATGCTGACTACTTGAAACGGGCGCCAATCGTTATTTCACAATTCTTCACTCGACATTTATACCTGTCGCCATAGCCATCCGCTTATACACCATGTTAGCGTGGGTTGTAGGTACAATCAGGACCAAAACAGCAATTCGTCCCCACTTCAAACGTTGGTATTGGTAAGGTTGTAACCAAGTTACAATGTTCCGAGTCACAAGTCAATCTCACTTTTATAGTTTTGACTCGAGTCAAGTCGAGTCATTTTCAATTCACCCCCGAGTCAAGTCCGAGTCCAAGTCAGCTTGTATAGGGTCGAGTCCGAGTCATATTTTTTACTCGAGTAGGCTACGAGTCCAAGTCGTTATGTTCACAGATCAGTTTTCTGATCAATCCGATTCAACCCACTTTTTTAAACTCTGCTCGAGTGATATAGAATGGCTCGTATTCATAATATGGTAATTTTCATCAGTTTTCATACTTTACGGCCCTATTTCCAAGTATCGGGACTGATAGACGAAATACAATTAATGTGGTAACTTTGCTATTCTTCGAAGTTACATGGAATGTCTGTCTTGGCCGTTCTAGTCTCGAGTCATATGACTTGGTTCGAGTCATGCAAAATGACTCTCGAGTACAAATCGAGTCAATACAAAAAATGACTCGAGTCAAGTCTAGTCACCAAAAAATCGCGACTCGAGTTGAGTCATGACTCGAGTATTACAACCCTGGGTATTGGGGCCCCATAGGGGGGTCAGTTTTCAAGTTGATGACTGAATTTCGTCAATAATATTGGTAATTGCATTATATTGCTATTCATTCAGATTTACCGGTAGAGCTGGGGGCAAGTAATTCATAATTATAGCATCTGGTATGTTGTTATATTTTCATTATTGTATGTTGTTAATTCGTGAACTCCCGTCTTTTATATATTCAAAAGATTCTGTAGTCGCCCTAACGTAGCAGACTAAAATAAAAACTTTCGTGAGACGCACACACAAATTGTGATGTCTTCATTCCTCTGTGAGTGCCCCGGGTGGCATTTGCATTGTTAGGGCTCAGATTGGAAGGACCGGACTATTTGCCACGTCCACAGAGCGCGGCTACTGACAATGGACACATACCCAACGTTTTGGCCAAGGTCATTATTTGGTAGCACACTTTGTGGAGTTGCATGTTGGCCGAAATTGCATGCGTCTTTTGGTGTCGTGGCGGGGTAATGACCGACACCGAAATGCCTATTCCTATAAATTATGCATGCTTTTTTTCTTGAGGGGGAGAGGTACGCATTTCAAAATCAAGCTATTAAGAGACATTAAATCCCGAAGCTCGAAGAAAATTCTCAAGTTAATTAACTCTCTTGAAAATATGTTGATTTACGAAATGCTTTTGAGTCCCCTTAGAGCTCGCTCCCAGTCCTATTGGAGAGTTTGGGGTGTGGCAGTTACGAACCTGGCAAGAATGCAAATCGTTTGGTGCGACGAATAGTCCTGCATAAAGGTGGGCAATGGGTGCATTATGACGTAATAAGCGAATCACGTATGATTAATAAAGAAAGTTTTTATCTCATTAGACCTTTTCATCGCAAGCCTTATTTATATTGTCTTTTAATATCTCTTCTGAAATTAGTTCTAAGAAGCAAAACAAATGTAATCGTGAGTAATCGTGATTACTTTTGGAAAGTAATCGTAATCGTAATCGACTACTTCCTGATTTGGCTGTAATCGTAATCGTAATCGTAATCGCGGTATTCACAAGTAATCGTAATCGCAATCGATTACATTCGTGAAGTAATCACCCCATGTCTGATTGCGA
>ATSW01013464.1:0-10830 GCA_000444245.1 Botryllus schlosseri | reverse complement strand
TGCGTGTCTCCGACTCAGAATCACTTCATAGACTCTAGGCTACTTCCAGTTTTGACGTGAACCTGTCGGTACGCGTTTTGCCTAAATATACAGCCTACATTACTACACTTAATTCTTTCAGACATTCTACCATACAGAATCTGTACAACCTAAACTTTAACATGCACGCACTGATACTCCTGGTCGGAAGTGTAATAATTGGATATCCGCTGTCACTGGTTACAGGTACAGATATCTAAATAAGGCAATGCTTCGCTATGTGAGTACGTCGACAAGTGAAATTGTTTTGTTGTCCAGGCCCGGCTGATCCCGCAATGTGTGATCCGAAGTTATTCGTTCCTATTGTGGATAATAAGCGCCTTCCCACAAGCGTGAGGACGTTTTTCCGTTTTGGCGTTCCCGAACAAGACGAATGGGACAATAGATCGCCGCAGATTTCTACAATTATACTCGAGGATAAAATGTGAATGTTTTATTTGTTCGCATCAAAAAATCATCCATATTCGATCTCTTTTTTACGTATTGGTATTACGTTTATACAGTTTCAAATAAGGAGTATTTTGGTATTGCTATATGTCGCTATTGATGAGCACTAGCAGACTAATTGGTATTGGCCAAACACGATGTACAGAATTCCGATGATATGCTATGATATGCGAATTGGATTTCTAACTTGAACTTGGCAGACCATGCAGCTGGCATCTCGGATTTTCTACCACATGTTCGAGTATGAAAGAAAACAATATCAACGTGAATGATATCTCCATGTTTTTGTGTTTTATGATGTCTCTCACTTTCATTGCTGGGCAATTCTATATGATGTTCGTCGACGGTGATTGACCACGACGGCCTGCATAATCACTACGGCCTGTCACATTATTCCTAACGTTGCATCCCAGTCGGTTACAGCCGTAATAATTAAATGTTAATGTATATTTTCTACATTGCCGAGTCTAAATATGCCGCCAGCTAAAATCCAATATACAAACCATATTACTGTATCACATATGACCGTACTGTATATAACTCTATATTATACTTTCATATAAATTCATATCGACTACAATTCCTGATCAGGGTCTTGGAATATTTTTCATGAAGTTGGAAATATAAAGAAAAATGTGAAACCGTTTGGTGTGATAGATAAATAGGTATTAGGGGGAATGGGGCTTAGCTACTCGGCTTTTGCCCCAGGACGTTATCTGGCGATATTGACTCATGTACTATATGTCAATGGTTTACAACTCTTTATCTAGCCCTTCCACTTGATATCGTGAATTCGATGACTGGGCGTGGGCATATAAGATGCACATTCCACATCTGTTAGTAGGGACTCTGGCTTTAGTGGTACTTCATTCTGCTCGGCGGCCTGAGTTTGGTGCGATCGTAACCGCGTACCATTGATAGGGTTACCATACGTCCTCCTCTTAAGAGGATTTGTCCTCTTTTTTAAACTCTTTTGAGAGTGTCCTCGCAGGACACCCAAATGTTCTCACTTTTGGAATTTGTCCTCTTTTTAAAAAATTTTGGTTAAATTTATGTGAAATTTGGACTGAGATATAGGAAATCAGTACTCAAGTAACGGTCCGGCGGGACTTTCGGCAGCTGAGCAAGGAAGTTGACTTTTTTTAGTTAACCAACTACACACTCGGATAAATTTACCCATTTTTCCCGATTTTACTTCAGCATTGTAAGTCTGAAAATTTTTAAAAAGTGTCCTCTTTTCAGATTCTCAAAATATGGCAACCCGTTCGTAGCTTTGTACTATATGTTTCGTATGCTACAATACGGTCAATCACGGCTTCAAAGCTTAAACAGTAAAAATTAGTATCGAAACAATAAATCTCGTTGATAAATTTACTTTCGGTGGCGAGTGGATTATAAATTCAGTACTCGAAAAATTGTATTTTACTACTCAACTCGAATCATTAAAATTTATACTCGATTCAGATTCGAGTACTCGAATCATTTATCCCAGCCCTATGTTCGATGCATAGTTATTACTTATTTGTTCCGATTATGGATAATAAAGGACTTCCCGCAAGCGTGAGGAAGTTTTCACGTTTCGGCGTATCCAAGCAGGACAACAGATCGCAGATTTATACAATTATACTCAGGGTCGTAACAGCACTTCGTCAGGCCCCCCCAAAACGTTGGCCTTGGGCCCCCCATGATGTGATAAACCTAACTTCTGGGGGCTTCGCCCCCCAGATCCCCCTTTGGCTATCCGCTTTTTGACGCTATTTGACATCTCCGTTGCGTCTCCGTTCGGTGAGACTACTTTTCCCGCCTAGACGCGCGAAGCGCGAAAAATTTCAGAATTCATGATTGAATCGGGCAATATGATCGGGAATTACATATATATTGCTATCAATTTTGATCCTCTCAATGCTCACGTAATCAGATTTACCGGTAGAGCTGAGCGAGGTCTGTTTTAAAACGTAGGACCGCCCAATAATAATTAGACATCTTCGAGCGTATACCCGTTGGCAGAAACGAAACAGCACTTCGTCAGCCCCACCCCCCGCCCCACAAAAACTTGGGTTTTGGGTTCTCATAGGGTGATAAACCGACCCGTCATCACAGTGTTCGCTTTAGCCACGAAATTAGCTGCACTGCTTAGTGAGCCAGCGCGAAGCGCGAAAATTTTCGATAATTCATGATACAATCGGCCAATAAGATCGGGAATTGCATATCTATTGCCATCAATATCTTATTCTCTCTGCTCACGTTATCAGATTTACCGGAAACTGTAGGGCCCGTAAATAATAATTAAACATCTTCGGGCGGGCGGACCCGTTGGTATGACTTCGTTACATGATTTTATTTCGTGACCTCTGCTGTATCAAAAATATAGAATCGCTCGAACGTACTAAACTAAAAGACGCACACGATTTCAAATTGGTATTTCTTCACTGGCATATTTTTTTTCTGCTGGATGGTATTTGTCTTCTGAGGTTCAGATTGCCAAGACAGGAACATATGGCGCCAGTCATTTAGGCGCCTATGGACAATTAAACCTAATATTTTGTATATATAACGAAGTTTTCGGTCTGCGTAAGGGCAGTCCGTTTCGGCCAAGCTTTTCGCGCTGCCGATCGTTCTGGCACACTTCTTGAAGTCGCATGTAATAAGTCCTAAATCGTTATATATCTTGGTGCGTAGTGGCGGTTTTAATGGCCAACGCCGATATGTCCATTTCTATAAATCTTGCGTGTTTTTTCTTGGGGGAATAGTACCAAATAATCAAGATATTTGGTAACTTTAAATCGCGCACAGCGCGAAAAATTTTGGGAAAAATTGCATAAATTTTCAAAAAATACTCTATAATTTATGCTAATTCACGAAATAATTTGGGGCCCTCTTCGAGCTCGCCCCCCCCAATTGGGGGGTTTGGGGTGCGGCAGTTACGGTGCTGATTATACTCGAGGATAAAATGTGAACTGTTTTATTCAATCACTTCTGACAAATATCCATTATCAATATACTTTCAATATATTTTCGCGTATTGTTACCACGTTCATACAATCTCGAATCACATATTATTGGTATTGCATTGACACTATAAATGAGCAGATATACGTTTCGTTGATAAATGAGATTCACAGAATTCCGGTATCTGAAGATATACGATAACCGAATGGTAATCTGTCTCAGCTCGATGTCATATACTAAGCCGGTCAGGTGACATCGGGAAGTTTCTACCACATCTTTCAGTATGAAATAGAACAATACCAAGTTAAATATGTGTACTGTAATTCATTCAAAGGGCTGCATCCAAAGCCATTATCGCTGGATGAAAACAACCCATCACAAGTATGGATTTATCGCAAGTGCGATTAGGAGAGTATCTACGCGCTAAGAAATATCACAGAGATTAAGACAGCTCCTAAGCCTTATCGGTTATCCGTAAATATGGTGTGGCCTTCTGGATTCGTGATAATCGCAACAAATTTGGGTCGCGGCGATTTCAGAACGATTAGCCGAATTTCTGCAAATATAATATTGTCAGGATACATTGTAGGCTGCATTTCCAACACCACTGTGTTGGCTACTCTTCCCTATGCTACATTGAGTTGGTCATAAGATGCGACAACGTAGTTACATTAGATAACATGCCTCGTACAATTCAAATAAACGAAACGACACCTGAGCACGGAATTATCCCTAGCGCAATTCTCAGTCGCTCGCGACGTCGAAAAAATCATTACGACACATTTTAAATATACCTATTTGAGCTTCTAAAATCTGGTCACTTTGGTTTTGATTATAAAACATGAGTTTGGGACTATTCACTTCACTGCAACCCCTCTATAAAACGAACCACGAATTACACTGGTCTACACGATTTGTGCGCCTGGACTCCTTCGGATCAATTATACCTAATTTCGGGAGTTGAATACGAATCTGACGTTATTTTTTCTCCATCACGTCACCTTGTTGAGATGTTATATATGTTGAATATTTCTACTTTTTCGGGGTACTCAAGTTGATTTGGCTACTTGCAGTACTTACTGAAGTGGTATTGCTTTACAACTACTTCAACATCTACCTGAACTGTATTCTGGATGAACTTTTGCAATTTGGTTTTTTGGTTTTTGTAAAGTAAAAAGTAGTTCAGGGATAATATTGCACCACTATCATGGGTTAAATTGTCATAAGAAAAGCGTACATTAGCCTCTGAATCACGGTACTTGAGTATATTTTTTTCGAAGATTCTACCAATGGGTGGTTTCACTATAGTCATTTTGCGTTATATGGGGTAATACATGTTACGATTTCGTATGTAGCCACCTCCGGCTAACTGTTGAAAGTATGTGACCAACCGCCCCCCGGACCAAATATACTTAGATATCTACTGACTTTTAGTAATTCTCAGACCTTTCATTTCGTCTTCCACGTGGAGTAGTTTTGACATGTCTTAGAAATAACAACTTCTACTTGTAATTGAGAAGAAATGTGAGCCGTTATTTGTGCTACTTGAGTAGCAACGCTGATCACTTCGAACGACTCTAGTTCATAGTAAAATATTACGGCAACCAGAAACCACCAAAAATATAAAGCTTTTTGTATTTGGTACTGGTGTTTAATCTTGAAACACACAAACAAAAAGCCTCGAAATTAAGCAATGCTAATCTCTGGCTCTGTTCCATCATAGAACACGTGATATTTGTTGTAGGACACATGATGTCCTATGTCGAGAGAGATCGACTGTCCTACAACCGATGCATATTTATTTCTATTGTGAAGTAACATGCACTGCAGGTTTCGTGTTAAGCTGTTAGTAAGCAGTCTGCATTCATCTGGTTGTCTATAACAGACAATGCACAAGAATCCCTCTATGTCATGGCAATAAAACAAAAGAAAAAAGGTTCAGAAACAGCTTTCCTCGATTCCGATGAAACGTGACAATATATTGAAACTGGAGAAGAAGAATTATCATGATAAGTACATGTGGAGATTAATGATCAATTCTTTCTAGTTATCATGGTAAGCACTTTTTTCTTTGGAAAAGCAGACATCCTGTTTCTTTTAATGTTTCAAAACAAGCTTAAAGGGCCACATATTCGGGTCATGTACCAGAGTGAACAATTCTCTTCTATATAATATACCAACAATACAATGTTTATTGTTGGCAAATTTGTACGTTTTAGGAAAGAGAAGAGTGCTGTCCCAAAATGCATTGGCCGATTAAGTCTGCAGGACGGATGTATAAAGATAGATAACGTATGGAACTAAATTAGGTACGGAGCTATACTAATCACAATCTTTAAACGAAGTGTGGTTTATAAAGATGATAACTGCTACAGACTAAAAATAGTTGCATCCACATATAAATTTATTGGTCGTAAAAATGCCCTGATCGAAACAGATACAAAACCACTGAATTCAAGTTCATCGAAAACTCTGTTATTCTGTTCTACAACCCAGGTTTCATCATTATAGATGATCTTAATAACAATATTTGATCTGTTGCTGTTGTACGCTGACCGTAATGTCGCTAACGAAAGCCGAAATTTGAATAATTTATGAAAATGAGAAAAATTTATAGCGATAAGATCTGACGTGATAGAGAAATTCTGGCAACAGACTCGGATTCAGCAATCTACAATTAGCCTACATCAATCATTAAAATTTCTGGAACAATTTTCTTTGGAAATATTAGACCAGTGTAATTTTATTGGTCGAAAAGAGCTTCTGATTGAACGACGATAGAGAATTACTGGATTCAAGTTCGCCGAATACTCACTAATTCTGTATTACAACAACCCAGTTTTCATAATAGATGATTTCAATAACAATATTTGATCTGTTCACGTTGCTGTTGTATGCTCACCGTGATGTCACTAATGAAAACCGAAATTTGATTAATTTATGAAAATGACAAAAATTCACACAGAAAAAATCTGACGTGATGTTGAAATTCTGAGCACAGAATTGGATGCAGCAACCTTAAATTAGCATAAATCACTCATTAAAATTTTCGGCGCAACTTTTTTTTCGAAATTTGTAGACCAGTGTTATCAAAGTGTCATTGTGTCAAGTATAAACACGCCGCAATACCGTCTCACGCTGGATTTGGTGCCTTCTGTATACTCGTACATCAAATATCACAGGGGTCACCAACCTTTTTGAAACCAAGAGCTACTTCTTGGGTACTGATTAATGAAACGGACTACCAGAAACTCCCGCTGTTTATCCGTGCTCAGTAGTTGGGTTTATTCGCTTTTGGACATTCAGAGCACTTGGCGGGGTTTCCGCCCCTTACCAAGATGAGATAACTCTCACTCACCGGGACTCACGCCAGCGTCTCTGGGCTTAGTTGCGTTTCCGCTCTGCGCAGCGCTAATCTCCGCGTCGACACTCGGGAATGTGAACTATAGATTGCCGCTAAGGGTCGGCGTAGGCGAAGACGAGCAACACCCCGATCGAAAACTGCGTTTGTATGTTTCTTAACGTCGACTGACCCATATAAAACCCTTCTCCTCTTCGACCTTCAAATATCTCATTTGAATATTTGCTACTGCGACCGCGGGCGATTCATTTCGTTCTAGCGAGCACCGCGTTGGTCATCCCTAATCTATCATATATTTTCTGTTATAATTATATTCATGGATTTTCAAACATTTTAATTATTTTTCTCCATGACGTTCAGGGATCGAGAAACTAGCCACATACGGCTCTTTTCATGGTGGCTTATGGCCATAAGAAACATCAAAGTTGGTACTATAATAGCACGATTATGACGAATCTAAATCCATTGCAATCTTTTGTAGGATCTTTCAAGAAAAACATATATTCGTTGTAGTGTTTGCACGGGATGTACTGGCAAGAGTTTCGCCACTGGCCAGGATATTTGGTGGTTTCAATAATAGTCTTAGTGTGTACGGTACATCTCAACAATCAGTCCAAAGATATCAGAGTTGCAGCACAACATCTCAAGCTCGCAGGCAAGTAGCCTACCGCTGTAATGGTATGTTGCATAAAATGGTAGGCCGATCTACCTCCAAAAAGGTTTAGTATAACGAATATAACATTTCATATCCGGATATTTGCAAGCCGATCTACTATTTCGTAAGCAATCGACTTTGAAAGGTGCAGAACTGTATATCTTGAAATCCAAGCCCACAATCTCTATATCGGTGCATCAAGGGCAAATTTCCTTTTTATTTATTATGCATGTTTGCGCGGATTGGTAGACATCCTGATGAATGCAACTCGAGCTAAGCATCGTCTCAACTGCATACAGCTCATCTTTCGTGAATATCGTGACGGGAACTCTGGTCCCCAACTGGATTAGACCATGAAATCTATTTATTAATAATAATGCGTGGACCAAAAGTATAGGATGTATAAACTTAACCAGAAATGAGTCTACTTTGAAGTCAAGTTTATTTATGTACCGTGATTACGGAACCTACGAACGTCGTAATCCATGTTCACAATAAAGCCAATATAGCAAAGTATGCCGTAACAATCGAAGTTACAAGTCAAGTCACTGTTTCCATATTCAAGTTCAAATCTTGTTTGTTGCCATTGACTGTTACATCAGGAATTACGTAGTCTGTGCTTTAAACTGCTACGTCATACGTTTCCAAATCCCAATTAGGGTATTCAAGTTTATTTCAATATGAATATACTATTCAATTGTATAATGAAGTTCTGTACCTCCAAGAAGCCCTTCAAATCCCAATTAGTAAAATAATGCAATCAGTGCACGCGATTAGCGATCATCTCACTCACAAACAATGTTATGTCAAGCGGCACAAAATATTTGTTTATTGAAGTCAGCCGTGAACAAGTATTTTCAGTTCAGTAACAGCTCAAAGAGCTACTAAAGATTCGATATCATTTGAACATCAGGATACTAGCGTGATAGGATGTTACCAACTCCCGCGTGTACAACTAATCACAAACAAGCAGATGACGTTCATGTTCATTTGTCGTGCAAGCGAATACGCAGCACTGACTGCAGTGCACATAAGATTGCTGTTAATTGAATGCACTTCATCACACTCAGAGGCAAGACTCCAGCGCGTGTGGAAATCGATGTCTGTAAATTCGAAGTCACGGACTCGCGGTGTTCGGCTCGCGTCAATTAATTACTCATGCTCAATCAATGTGTTACTAATTCGCTCACATGAGCACGTGAACGGAAATACCTTTCAAATTCTTTCTAAATCGTACAATTCGCAGGCGAGTCTAGGCCAATACTCGCCTAAACGCGGCGCCTATTTGTGTAGAGTGGATTTTAATTACGGAGAAGGATTGTGCTGTGGTGGATCTATGAAGCCACAAACATATGCGGATATAGCATGTGCTTTGTGCTGGGGTGTCACTCAATATATGGCTGTTTGAGGACTGACACGTCTTTAGTTAACTTGGTCAATGCGACTTAGCTTCTATTAGCCACTCGTCATCATGGCTAGTGGATTTACTTCCTTGTCGGGACTGCAACTCAAGTGATTATCACTTACTGAAAACAACCCATCTCAAGCATAAGTTGATTGGAAGGAGGGTTTCTAGACGTATGTTCGTGCCGCGGAAATATCACTGAAACGTCGAAGTATGTCTGCTCACGAGCCTTGTCCCTTAATAGAAATTTCGCATCGTTATCCCAGATAATGTGAAAATCGAAGTTGCTTTTTTATAATCTCTGAAATGTTGCATCAAACTATTTATTGAATGAAAGCTTTATGACCTACTGTCATCAATAGCGAACGTCAGTGATACAGCGAATCAATTCCATCTGTGGGCAATATTTTGAAATATTTCTCTTTAATCATGTGTTATTGGTTTAGTTTATTTAAAACCGACTCAGTACTTGTAAGTGTACCAATGTACCATACTGTACTGTTCATTGGTTTATCTATGTCATAGTTACGTCACTTGGCGAAACAATTTTTTCAATTCACAATCTTACCAAACTACACCATATTACCTACATTGGATATGTACTGACAAGATCATATGTTGGAACTTGGAAAACTGCTAAGGAATAAATATACAATGTGCATGTGTACAGTGCAGTGAGAAAAATCTCCCCCCTTGTAATGGATTGTCACTGATTCATGATTCCTTTCCCAAACAACAGAAAGCAACTGATATGTACTCAATAATCTTGTCCGGCCCTGATTTGAAGGCGACCTTTGACGATATCACCATAGTGTCATATATGGTGTGGACACAAGCAAATCTCACGGCCCAGTGAAATTGGTCTACGTCACACTTACCATTTGGTCAAAGGCAATTTGACGGTAATTTTTACCGGCTTGCCGAGCATTAAATTTGATGAGATGGGAATCAATCGAAAGCTACCTTGGTACTAATTGCGAAAATATAAATTTTATTCTGCTCGTGGTCCTGGAACCCCCAAAAATCAGCCTCGAATGTTGCGTTGTAACAGAGTTTGGTATTGTGACGCAACCATGCTGTCTGAGTAGGTGAGGAGCAATGCGCACGAGAGTGAGAGCGTGAATGCTCAATCGGTTGCGCAACAATGGCCGATACGCTTGCGGTTTGCACTGTTTCTCACCTGCTCCCAGACGACATGGCTACGTCACAATACCAAACTCTTGTTTACAAAGTCAACGTTTTTTTGCAACCTGCATTTCGTTTGTATCGTAGATGTTTGCACTGTCGATGAACCATAGCCTATATAAAAGCGATGGATGAACTTATCATTTGACATTTTACAGCGTGTAGCCAACTTTATAGGCCTACCGTTGTAGACGGCCCATTGCTCACTGCGAATCATAAACGGTAGGTTGACATGGTGTTATGCTCAACGTACCGCTAAATCCTAACTGAAGCATGACTGCGTTGGCATTGGTTCTTATATCAAGAAGCACACGATTAAAAATTGTGATGTAGACAACATTGTCAGAATGAAGCAACACGATGGGTCACCAGCAGTGTACGCTAGGGCTCTTCAAAAATGACGTTTTTTCTCAAATGGTACTGGCTACTTGATAAAATTGTTAGGTTGCCTAATTTAAGCCTACACACCAAATTTGGCTCAATTCCAACCAGCAACCGCAATGCTACAGGAGAAGAAAGTTTCTATTTATTAAATAAAAATAAATAACAAAAAATTTTGAAAATTTCTGTTGATTGAAATTGAACCAAACTTGGTGTGTAGGCTTAAATTAGGTAACCTAACAATTTTGTCAAGTAGCCAGTACAATTTGAGAAAAAAGTCATTTTTGAAGAGCCCTAGTGTACGCACAACTCCAGTGTTGCCAGCCAACAACTGCTGCTGGTGAACGCTCATTCTCCGTTCTTGGCAAGCTACTTAGTAAGGACAGACACTTTCTACCGGAGAATGTA
>ATSW01013463.1:0-14033 GCA_000444245.1 Botryllus schlosseri | reverse complement strand
GTCTGGTATCTTGTTATAATTACTTTAGTGTATGTTGTTAATTCATGGCCTCCGGTCTGTAATATAATCAAAAGATATTGTTGTATCCCAAACGTAGCAGACTAAAAGAAAAAAACTTTCGTGAGACGCACACACACATTGTCATGTCTTTAATGCTCTATGGGTGTCTGGGAGTGGCATTTGCATTGTGGGATCAGATTGGAAGGACCAGACTATAGTCACGCCCACCCAGTGCGGCTATTGACAATGGGCACATACCCTAAGTTTCGGCCAAGGTCTTTCTTTATTAGCACACTTCGTGAAGTCGCGTGTTGGTCGAAACTGCATATGTCTTTTGGTGTGTCGTGGCACGGTATTGGCTGTAACCTAAATGCCTATTACTATAAATTAGGGTTGCTTTTAAAACAAAAATCAATTTAAAGCGAACATGTTTAAAAGAAGGCCCTGTTTACAGCCCTTGTTTAAAACATGTCTTTTTATTATTTCTTTTTTTTATGCAATGACGTCACGAATGTGGATTGACATTGACAATTGAAAATATAGGGTAAATATAGCTCCTTTGACGAAATATCTTTAATATAACTGTTGAACCGACTATTTTGAGGGGTTCCAACCCTCCTATATCGATGTATGTCGGCTAAGTCTGGTGGCAATTCTCCGTAGGCTCATACAACATGTGTTTCGAAAGCATTTACACAAATATGGCATAATTTTACAACTTGAAAAAACACAATTTTCAAGTTAGATAAATTTCTCGAAAATACTCCATAGTTTATGTTGGTTTACGAAATACTTTTGAGTCCCCTTCGAGCTTGCTCCCCACCCTATTGGGAAATTTGGGGTGCGGCAGTCATGGACCTGGCAAGAATGCAAATGGTTGGGTGCGATAAATCGTCCACTATAAAAATGGGCAATATTCACATTATGACGTAACAAGCAAATGACGCATCTTATTAATGGAAGTTTGTTATCTTATTAGACCTTTTCAGCGCAATCCATAATTGTCTTCCAATATAACTTCTAAGATGCAAAATAAATGTAATCGTGGGTAATCGTGATTACTTTTCAAATGTAATCGTAATCGTAATCGACTACTTCCTGATTTTGCTGTAATCGTAATCGTAATCGTAATCGCGTCATTCAGGAGTAATCGTAATCGCAATCGATTACATTCATGAAGTAATCACCCCATATCTGGACTGCTGTTACGGCCCTGGCTATATCCTTATTTACGCTCACCACAGTTAACAAGGCAGAATTAATAATCCTTTTCTCGTCATTGGGTAGCTTTTAGGCCACCAGATGGCAATATGAAGCCTGTGATGACCTTCACAAGTAGAAGTGATGATTTTCAGGTCATGCAAAAACTGCGCCACGTTGGATTAGCAAACATGGGGTATAGACATAACTCACATAAGCAATTTGAATCAGGGGATAAAGAGGGATATATAGCAAAATCACAAAGATAGCAGACTTCCGTCTACGTAGTTTGAGACTCACGATTCTGGGTTTTCCCAATAATCAGGATGAGTGTTGACTGCTTGCGTAAATAAAATACAATTAGTTCCCTTCGGTATGAAATATCCATTTAGGCTGAAAACAAAGCTCTGATTGGTAGGCCTGGCCTACGGTTTGAGTCAGAATTTCGAGACACTTACACACAATCCTCGCTCGTTATCCTTCCGGTTATCGGGACGGAAGGGAAAAGACGTAAGCTCTCTTTGACAACTCTTTCAAGATATTCCATTCGCTTCAAATCTTCTTGAGTTATTGACTTCGGGTCCCTGTCCCCGAGAACGTGCTTAATTTCATCCACGATCCTTTGCTGCGTGTCAGGGCGGGAGCCGATGATATGTAAAGCCCACGAGAGACCTGCCGCAGTCGTGTCATGACCTATATATTACAAAAGTAGGCTTATTTATTGGAGAGTCTTCATTTGTTAGATATTTCCATTACAAATGTGTAGTAGGCTACAAATAGAACACTGATCATTAGGCCTACTGTTAGCAATCAACGCGAGCGATAACTTAATTACCATCAAGGCTGAGCAAAGGGATTTGAGTACTCGAATCTGAAACGAGTAGGCCTATCGATTCTAATGATTGAGTCTAGTAGTGAAAGATGATTTTTTTGGAGTACTGAAATTATACGTTCTTTTCCACTAAGAGTTAATATATCGTCGAGAATTATAGTTTCAATATTAGGATGTAAACCGAGATTGGTCGTAGCGCTGCACACGAAACATGCAGTAAGGAGCTACCCGCGTTAATGGAAATGACATATCAGTGAATTAGCGATCGACTCACAGCATCTGTGAGGAGTACAAAATAAGGTCAGTCCGCGCACAATAAAGACCATATTCCTACTGAACCTAACTCCAACCCTAACGACCCTAACCACAAACTCTTATGACCCTAACACTACGTTTACCATATGTCCTCTTTTAAGAGGGTTTGTCCTCTTGTTTCAATTTCGGGCCCAAATGTCCTAATTTTTCGGAATATGTCCTCTTTTTCTAGAAAAAGTGTTAAATGCGATCAAAAACTGGACTTCGACGCACCGAACGCCAGGGTGCTCGCGAGGGTGCTCAGCTGCTCACAACTGCTCACATACTCGCGACATGTAGGTCACACTGAATACAGATATTCATATGGGTATAAATCCTTGTTTTGAAGAATACCTTCAAACATAAAAGTGTCCACTTCTTCTTGTATATCCTGCGCCGATAGAGCGGAACCATCATCCGACACGTTGAGTAGCATATCCAAAAATGCTAGTCGCTTCGATTTCTTGCCAGACGAGACTTGAGCTTCGAAGCTTCTCTTCTTCTCATCGACAACGCTCCTCGTGAACCCGTGCAATACCTTCAAACACCACGAATACTCTCGTCCAAGCGGCGTCCGGTAGAATATGAAATCAGGCCAGAGCCAGGGAGATTTTTGTCTTTCTTGAAGGATGAAGCTGATTCTATAACGATGCAAATGGGCCAGTGAATATGCATATTCTCGATCGGTGGAATGCGTTAGGTCAGGTCAAGCTTGACAAGCCAGGTAGGCTATTCATTTTCAAACATAATTCAAGTCGCGGACTGGAATAGATTCCCATCTGATAGCTATGAATTTGCAACCAGGTTGGATATCCAAAATCCTAAAACAGTTTCGGGGTCTTTGCCCAAGGTATGGTAATATATTGACAAACCTGAAGTCTAAAAAATGTAATTTTCGAAACTAAATATTACAACCGTGCCACAGGGGTTATCGCTTGGTATTTTAACGCAAAAAGTGA
Organism: Botryllus schlosseri; assembly: GCA_000444245.1. Classification (NCBI taxonomy): domain Eukaryota; kingdom Metazoa; phylum Chordata; class Ascidiacea; order Stolidobranchia; family Styelidae; genus Botryllus; species Botryllus schlosseri. Next base: position 10,748 of record ATSW01013463.1, on the reverse strand, counting down.
CATAAATCGATACAATCACGGGATACTTTTTTAGTTTCAAATGTCATTGAGGTATAGACCAAGCAGTAGGAGTATGGACCATGCCTAGTTGACAGCTCCAAAAGAAAACTTTCGTTAATGATGACTTCAAGTTTGTAATCAAAAAGTTGACACCCGATAAACTCTCCCGATTTGACCAATTCCCCATTAACATATATCTATGTCACTACGACCTGTCTGTCTGTTGGCGCAGTCGTAATGTCCCGAATATATTGCGAAGTAAATTGATACAACCAACTTTATATACCAGGCGTAATAAAGACATCGTGATGCACCTGTAAATAGCTTTCACGTAATCGGATTCCTCGTTGTCCTGAGCATTCACAGATTTTCCCATTGCAGTTTCGCAAATTATATCCAGGGTGCACAGCGTGATATTTTTGCAAATGTTGAAAGACTTCTCCGTGCAGGAATACCTCTCTAATCTTCTTGTGAATATTTCTGATTGCTCATTCATTACGGCAAGGAAATCGTTCAAAATACTGCAAAAGTAGATAGTATGGGTATACCATGTAGTTATATAGCTGCATGACTCAGTGTGAATACTGGATTGCTGGGTGAGCAAGAACGAGAATTTAGGGATTGTGTGAACGTGAGGTTCACGTTCGCGTTCTGTGTGTGAACCTCAGTAATTAGAGCTTCACGTTCACAAACGAACCTTGGTAGGTTCTGCACTGTGAACCCTTTTTCAAATATCACAATATTTCACGTCATTACAACATCTTTAGTTGAAAATGTTTGCATTTTAACTTCGGACCACTCTATGCATGGTGGTGGCAGCATAATCAACACTAGACGACAGACGTGCAGTCGTGCATGTACCCAGACAATGTGACCGTTGAGGCGTATGCTTATATTCCCTTGCAAGTCCTCATCGAGATTGTTGGCTAAGCGACGGAAGATATTGATTTTGTGGGATTATTATAGCATTTGCATTTGCTTGCTTCATTTTATACATTTGGTGACGTTTAAAAACTCAGTATGTAGGCCTACTTCAGCATTGTGGCATAATGTGGCGTGAGTCGCTGCTAGGTATCGTGTAGGGTTGGAATTCACACGAACCTGAACCTTTCGGAGGTTCACGCCAGCCCTATTAATGCGATTATATAAAACCATTCAAATCAATTTGTCGAACATTGTGCATTGGTCGCACGAAGCATTGATAAGGACACGCACCTGAAATGAAATGTAGGTGTTAAAAGTCTTCTACGAGCTTTCCATTTGTCACCGGTAGAAGTTAATAACCCAGTTCCGAGCCAGGAATGTAGAAACGTGTAAAAATATGACTTTTCCATATGCTTCGAGCTGTGCAACAAAGTTTCTGCGGCTTCCGGCCCGACAACAAGCACTATAGGCACAACTCCAAGCCATCCTGTACCGACATCAATCGCTGTGTCAGGCCTATTTTTTAATGTTCCCATCACAAATTCGTACATTTCGTCTGGATTGCCACGTAAATACATGGCGTGTCCTATGATTGGATACGCTCGCAGATCGGCGGCAGTTGGTATTTTCCCGAAAACCTTCCATTTCCACATATAATCTTTCAATAAAATGTAAGCCTTTGACAACGCCCAGGCAACAAGGAAAGATAGCAAGAGTATGGATAGCTCCATATCGAATTCGTATAGGCTATCTGGTGCCTGCGCAAATATATCGAAGCTAATGAACGGGCACGATAAAACATAGTAAATACATCAACGTTAGGTATTTCAAAGTTTTTGTATTGTATACTCCTACAGATGCAATAGTAGCGAACCTATAACTCGGAAGTATACTACGGTGATGGTCGACAAATAAGGATAAGCAGAACTGGAGTACGAATGACGTATAGGCACGTATAAAAAGGTTTTCACATAGGCGCGTACACTCTTAAGGTGTGTATTGCTACCCGTGCACCACCCCTGATTTGCGGGTGTGAATATAAACCCCCTTCGCAAAATTATTGGGTGTCTAGTAAGCAGTAACTCACGTGTGTCGATAATGTCGATTACCTTTTTAAAGTTTTATCTGTGATCTTGACCCCGATTATCCCGAGCCTGCACTGAACTTGCCTAAGTATACAAACTGCTCGCGAACCGGCACCGGTCCACAGACCACAGGATACCGAGCACTCGCTTAATGGACCGCAGATGATCGTTTATTATTCACTTGAACGTACACAGTCGTACACATCATCAGTACATTACAACGTGTTGTCTTTCGTGCATCGCGTTGTACAATACATGTTGATTATGCGTGTGTAGATCGGACGAAAACATTAATATCGCTTTATTCTCTTTACATCGTGATAATAGACCAACAGTAAATATGGCTTGTGTACATCGATTGCTGCACGGCTGTAAATCTGCTATGAGCATTGGTCAACTGGATATTCTTTCACTAATATCTAGCTACTTTGTTTAAAAACTTGCGCTCACATGCAACGCAACTATTCCAATCTGAATCGCATTTAAAACGACACCAGCAAAAATACAGCGTTTTGTGATAAGCTACATGTCCCACGACCTCAACATATTCCTGAATCCTGACCACTTTGCATCTGCACGAAAACACAGGGATTGTCTTGAAGTTTTAGATATTTCTGACGAAAACAGCAATGTAAAATAGACAAATTGGTTATTTGGATTACTGTTGTCATATCAATGAATAACGGGATACGCTATGTCTGACAAATATCTTGACATTCAGCTGATGCCACCCACTTTCGCTTAAAACAATACCGATTTACTTTTTGCATCGCCAGTCGTCCACTAAACAGTGAACAGCTGTAGCCGATAGTTAGACTCAGCTTCCGTCTTCACAACTGCTACTGCTGCAGGCTATTGGTAAATTTCTATTCGATGTTATGTTTGTAAATCACTTAGCAACGTGTGACAGTATAACGCATGTGCCGACTTTCCAAATCTTACGCTTCCTCAGAGCAGTTGTATACGTTTAACTTATATATACACCAAAGCGTTCTCGAGGAGTCGAGGTAGCATGTCGGTTAATGGTTATGTTATGCGGTCTCTCTCAGCTGCTCCTGCTACTCTATTCGTTGCTGATGTTTCCGCTAATGAAGCATGACGGATAGCAGATGTCGGTTCACTTGTTTGAATAGTCTTGCACTACGATCAACGTTGGACCGAACAAAGTGGATATTCGCTCACTGCGAGTCTGCGACTATTGTAAACACTTATATACTACGAACATAACGAAGACAGCTACTCACTTTCAGAATCCGCAGCTAGAACTAAGTATAACGACCTTAAAAATTAATACAACGCAGAATATAGTGCAACTTTTGGATGCGTGTTAAAAGTATTTCGATGGCTATACCTTCAAAGATGTGATGAAATGAACGCATTTTTAGAATAGTAGGATACTTTATCTACATCATGTGCCAATATAACCGTGCTAGTGATATATTGTGATGGTTCTCAACCGCCGGCCCGCGGACCGGTGCCGGTTCACGACGACATTTCTGCCGGTCCGCCAGAGATTTTATACCTTAATTTCAAGATGCAAAGTTGAAGGCTTGTCCATTGATAAAAATATATACAACATCAAATTTTATACTGATTCATTACTTTGTGAGGTAACACGAGAGCTGTAAACGTGTTCGATTTGACTTAAAGTTCAAGACGTGCCATTTGTCGACATGCTAGCGACAAGTACAGAACAGATACGAGCTGACTCAACGCTAAACTGCGCACTATGCGCGATCATTCGTTTTCGATTCATTCATTTTTTGCAAGACCGTAACTGGGACACCCCAAACCACCAAATTGGAGAGGGGCCGAGCTTGAAAGGGGCCCGAAATTATTTTGCAACTGAACGTAAATCATGGCGTATTTTTTTAAAAACGTTTCCAACATTTTTAAATTTTTTTCACGCTTTGTCGATTCAGTGTCTCTAAATGTCATGCTTATTAGGTGCCCTTCTCTGTGAAATACGCATGATTTATAGAAATAGGCATTTCGGTGTCAGCTATTACCGCGCCACAACGTATACCAACACAAAATGAATTTTAGGCTAGTATGGGACTCCGAAAGGTGTGCCAATAATTCGGCTGCGAGCAACCGATTCAGTGATCAATGATCGAAAATTTCCGCTATTGGCGCGATTAAGCTATATAAACTCTTTGCTTGCTTAGACTGAGTAGAATAAATGTGCTCACATGTACAGGTGAAAACACCAACACAACAGTAGGGTCTGGGGACGAAGCCCCCGGAAGTTTGACTTTGAAATCGTAATTTTGGATGCGTATTAAAAATATTTCGCTGACAATACCTTTAAAGATGTGATGAAATGAATGCTTTTTTAGAATAGTAGGATACTTAATCTACGTCCTGTGCCAATATAACCGTGATAGTAGGCTATGCCCTAATGAGTGTTAGGAATAGTTTGAATTGAAGGTCGCGTTGCCGCTATTGTGAAATCGTAATTTTGGATGCGTATTAAAAGTATTTCGCCGACTATCTATTCGAAGATGTGATAAAACGAATGACCATGGTCATCAATCAATGATAAATTATTGTGTTCAACAAATGAACTTGACAATTGATCACGGCATAGCGCAGGTCACGATTATTTCCGGGCTAACAATGGTGAATATGGCTCTTCCATTTGTATTGTAAAGGCTAGCAATTAACTGCGGAGTTTAACCAAGAGAATCTCGTTGAGCGATAATTGCAAGAAAAGAAAGTATGAAGAGGAAAATATAACTTTTAAAACAGAATGAAAGTAATAGTTTGCATTCAGTGATGATGAAGATAAAGCCACTGTGCCTGATCTGTCAAGATTCGCTCAATAATTACAAAGCTATAGTAACTTGAAACATCAAACACGAAATCAAACACCAAAACTTTGCGACGAGTTACCCAACGAAGACAGATCTACGGATTGAAGTAAGATTACCGAGCTGAAATCTTCCTTAAATTCTCAGCAGCCCCTAATGAATCTGCTTCCATGCTTCAACGTTATATCAGCCTGATTTCAAACATCTTGGAGCCGAGATTGAGACGTACCGTATCACCACCCAATCATCTTCATTCGATGGCCTACATTTCACTGTGACGTCATAAATTCGTATTTTTGAAACTTTGTGTTGTGGCTCTTTTAAAACTAAGATTTTTGATGTGCGGCTAGCGCATGAAGCAGGTCTGCTCATCCCTGGTATATACTATACCTTCCTGTAGCCTGGGAGTGTGAAAAATACTAATTAGATATGGAATAGCAAGTATAGCCAATTGCAAAAGCTGCCCTTTTGGATATATATAGTGGGTCAGTGTCTCATCAGTCACCAACGACCATCCTCCATTGCACGTCACTGAGTACAGATCAATGTTCCCTCTAAGCTGCGCACGTGCGCAAATGCGCAGTGCTGACATGGTGCACAGAAAATCTAAGTTGCGCACAAAAATGCGAAGTGATGACCTTTTTTTAGTCGTTACGCACTGTTGTCAAGGGGTCTGCGCAGTGAGTTGGTGAGTGTGAGCAGACTCGTCAAAAATTAGAGAGAACATTGCTACAGATGTCATTGAACCTGGGCAGGCCTAGGTAATCTAGCTCTCTAGATATCTAACAAAAATAGGAATGGTGACTAAATTATTTTGTAAATCATAGCATTGTAATGAGCGAGGTCATAATCTTCGGGATGATAAAGAGCTGCTGTTTTTGACTTGGTCCCAGCATTCCGTTAGGCATCTCTTGGGTGCAGTTTAACGTTGATTCCTTCTTTGGGTCTCAAAATGATGTCCGCCATCAGGCGAATGTCTTCCGTTTTGTCGCAGGCCTCTATTCTGTACTTCCGAAGCAGGTGGACGATGACCACCTTTTCCTCCATGAGAGCGAATCTCTGACCGATGCAGTTTCTTGGTCCGGCTGAAAACGGCAGGTAGGCGTAGGGATGCCTTTTCGCAAAATGTTCGGTCGTGAATCTGTCAGGATCAAACCTGTCACAAAATATTACATATTTGTGTTGAAAGAAATTCGTACATTTGTATGCATTGATACTTTCATGGATGTGTGGTCACCGGTTGAAGTATAGAGTATACTCATTGATGATACTCCCAGAACTATACTCCAAGTAGTTACACGTAACAAGGGATAAAAATTACCCAGTTGGATTGAAAAACGGATTTTGTGAAGCAATCCCCGGGTTACAGCTTCTAGAATTTCTGGATGAAATTTCACGGCAAACAACGCAGAGTCATCAATTGCGCCAAGCACCGGCGATTTTCGGAACTACATTTTGTTACCGTGATATAAAATGGATAAATCACCTCATTGTTTCGACATTTTCACCCAAAAATTTGGTCAAATATATTTTAACATACTTTATTCTTAACAAAATGCAATAGTGTGTATTTTTACTTAAACAAGCACAGTTGCAGTAGGAACGGAAGTAGTCTACAAACCGAACCCCTGTAGTAAGTAATACAAACACTTCAACGTAGGCCTACTTCGGTTACTCATGTAAAAAAGGTTATTGCGCAAGGCTAGGGTTGGAGCTATCCGGAAACGCACAGAAGAAATATTTTCGAGATTAATAATCAGGTAAGTGTGCAGTAGAACAACCTTAGCTACAGATTTTGATGATGAGAAATACAAAGGAATTATATTGTAGGGACATGATCACGACAGCGGGTTTATCGCGGATGCAGATGTTGTCTATACAGCCAGATGCATCCGAGATTAATATAGAATAGTCCAGTATGGCCACAAACGATACTCCAGTGGCAGAAGAGCGATGCTTGAAAATTATATGCAAGAAGAAATGACATCACAGGCCGATTAACGAAGAACACGGAAGGAATAAATTGGTAAGTAGCCTATACTCATACTCAAGCATAAATTTAGTTATCAAAAATTATTCTGGGAAATGCGTACAAAAGTAACTTGACAAAATTTTATAGTTGGTTTAGTTTTGTTATCGTTTTGAGGATGAAGACAGATAAAAAAAGTTAAAAATAAAGAAGTGTAGACTGCCATTCGCAAATAGTTTCAAACTCACGATTCTGGATTCTCCCAATAATCAGGATGAGTGTTGACTGCTTGAGTAAACAAAATGCAATTAGTTCCCTTCGGTATGAAGTATCCATTCAAGCTGAAAAGTGCGCGTTGATTTGTAGGATACGCTTTTTTGTCAAAATCTCGAGACACTTACACGCAGTCCTCGCTTGTTATTCTTCCAGTTATCGGGACTGAAGGAAAAAGACGTAAGCTCTCCTTTATAACTCTTTCCAGATATTCCAGTCGCTTCAAATCTTCTTGAGTTATTGATTTTGGATCCTTGTCCCCGAGAACTTCCTTGATTTCATCCACGATTCTTTGTTGAGTTTCGGGACGGGAGCCAATGATATGTAAAGCCCACGATAGACCTGCTGCCGTAGTGTCATGACCTATATTTTACAAATGTTATATGAGACTGCTTATCTATGTTGAAGAATTCTTTTAGGAATGTGTTTAGCATCACAAATCGAACCCTGATGAATGAATTCATTCTACTATATCCCGCCTGCGACTCGGGATATTTAGAAGGGCATCAATCGTTATTTTGGTGACTATACCTTCAAACATAAATGTGTCCACTTCTTCTTGTATATCCTGCGCCGATAGAACGGAACCATCATCCGAGACATTGAGAAGCATATCCAAGAATGCCAGTCGCTTCGATTTCTTGCCAGACGTGACTGACGCTTCGAAGTTTTTCTTTTTCTCGTCGACAACGCTCCTCGTGAAGCCGTGCAGAATCTTCAAACACCACGAATACTCTCGTCCAAGATTCGTCCGGTAGAATATGAAATCAGGCCATAACCAGGGAGATTTTTGTCTTTCTTGGAGGATGAAGGTGATTCTACGAGGCAAATGAGGTCAAAGGACTCATGGATAATACTAAAGAACAAGAACAAGTAGAGATTTTCAAGGCATACAAAAACTAGGCTATCGAAGGTAAAAAATGGAATGTCTGAATATTACTTCAGTAATAAGTTTATGGAAGTAGATTTGGATAAGGCTTCGACGTCTCTGGTCAGTGAATCACTGGTGTCATTTTTCAAAAATTGTAATGTTCATTGTACATCTGGCGATTAGCGCAGGATGGCTAAATGGGACGAAAATTGGTGTATTATGTGAAAATTATAATAGGTAAATTTCACCCATCAAAGTAATACAAACTTATCCAGATATCGCTTTATACTTGACAAAATCTGTTGAAGTAAGCAAATACCTCAACTACATACGCAATAACCTATTTAACAGCTTTCTCCATTCGACCCAGCTATCTCCAGTATCTATCGATCGCCATGCATGAGTCGCATGAAATGACAGATTGATTGATCCACCCATGCAACGTAATAAATATATCACCTGTAAATAGCTTTCACATAATCGGATTCTTCGTTGGCCTGGGCTTTCACAGATTCTCCCATTGCAGTTTCGCAAATGATATCCAGGGTGCACAGCGTGATATTTTTGCAAATGTTGAACGACTTCCCCGTGCCAGAATACTTCTCTAATCTTGTTGTGAATATTTCTGATTGCTCATTCATAACGCCGAGGAAATCGTTTAAAATGCTGAAGGAAAGTAAATTCTAGTTGCGATAAGTGTAATAGAGGAATGAGTGGTAGGAAGGGATCAAGACATCATCAATGTATATAACATCTATGTCATGAGTAGCATGGAGTCATATAAGCACACGCACCTGAAATGGAACGTCGGAGTTAACAGTCTCCTACGAGTTTTCCATTTGCCACCGGAAGAAGTTAACAACCCTGTTCCGAGCCAGGAATGTAGAAACGTGTAGAGGTATGACTTTTCTATGTGTTTCGAGCTGTGTAACAAAGTTTCTGCAGCTTCTGGTCCGACAACAAGTACTATTGGTACAACTCCAAGCCATGCCGTCCCAACATCGACTGCTGAGTCACCCCTTTTATTCAACGTTTCCATTACAAATTCGTACATTTCATCTGGATTCCCACGTAGCTGCATAGCATGACCGATGATCGGATATGCTCGCATATCAGGTGGAGTTGGTATTTTCCCGAAAACTTTCCATTTCCACATATAACCCTTCAATAGGGAGTGGGCCTTTGACAACGCCCAAGCAATAAGGAAAGACAACAAAAGTATGGATAACTCCATATCGAATTCGTACAGGTTATCTGGTCTGTGCGCAGACAAATGGAAGTCAATTAACGGGCACAACAAACCACCGTAAATGCATCAACGTTAGAAATGATCTCGATCTGGTAGGACTACTGCGGAATATTTCTAGATAACGGCAGAGCCGTCATGCTTTGGGTTTAGGCTGTAGCGTAGGTAGGATGGTGATCAAGGGTGGCATTGTACAATTGTACATGATTGTTGCATGACTGAGAGTCTGCAATCAGCATTGCATTCTTACATTTAGCTACTTTCACGTGTAATCTCAAACCTCCGCTTTCACGCAACGCATCTATTCGGGGCGGAATCGCATTAACAATAACATAGCAATTAATCGTTATCTTACGACCAACAAGAAATGTAGCGAACAACTCCAACATATTTCTGATCACTTTGCACCTACGTGAACACGGCAATGTAAAAATAACTATGGGGTCATTAAGATTGCCGTTACGGAATCAATGATTAACGTGAGACGTCATTACGAATCGCATATGTCAGCAATCGCCTATACAGCGCTTAAAGCAGCATCAATTTACTTCATAACAGCGTCCTCTGGACCGCCGTCATTGTTCGGACTATACCTGGTTACACAACTGCCGGATTATTTATTTATCGATGATGAGTTTGCTAATGAACCATGACCACCAGACTGACTGGTCGATTCACTCAAAGAAACGAAACAATCGGAAGCCGAGTAATTTCGATCAACTGCGCATTATAGATTGCGCAGTACACAACACCCGCTTGCAGCAGGCTAATTCATGACCGCGGACAGAATAGCTACACGGAGGAGTCAAACAAGCGAATGTATGCTGATTCAATATTTTCCGAGACGCTACGATTACCGACGCATATCCAAAGAAGGGCGAACTGCTGCGCCTTTTTTTACCCATCCAAAATTTTAACTTTTCACTTGTAACGTCACACACTCGTCACGTCATAATGGATCTGTGACGTCCCGTCATGTAATAAAAAATTCGCCACCCAAATTGAATTTTTACTGCCGTCCAAAATTTTCATTCCAACCGCGCCTATTGCTGCTGTGACATCACGTATGAGTGGTATGACGCATGTCTCTTTCCTTCTATACTACTGTAGCTATATACAATGCATATTATAGGGCTGGGCACAATGATTCGACTACTCGAATCTGAATCGAGTACTCGAATCTGAATCGAGTACTCGAATCTGAATCGAGTATTAATTCTAATGATTCGAGTCGAGTATAGTAAAAGACTAATTTTTCGAGTACTGAAAATATACGTTCCTCGCAAGTGAAAGTTAATTTACTAACGGGAATTATAGTGTTGATACTATTTTCCACTGAGGAAGCCTTGAAACCTTGATTGGCCATGTCGCACCATACCAGACATAGTATAAAGCTACGACATGAAAGCAGCCACGGCATAAAAGGTACATATTTGAACTTCGACATAGTACATTCTGTTGTGACGTCATAATGAGTGATACTCGATTACTCGACTCGAAACATATTACGTGATTCAGAATCGAATCACTCAGGTACTCGATTTTGCCCAGCCCTATATATTATATG
>ATSW01013459.1:0-10024 GCA_000444245.1 Botryllus schlosseri | reverse complement strand
GGGGGGGGGGGGGCTGATAGCAAATAGAGGCGGTGTATATTTAGAAGGTCACTGATTCAGCCTGGGCAATTTAGGGTCGTCCGTCTATTTTAGTGATTCCCAACAGCGGCTCCGAGAGCCGCATGCGGCTAGCCTTCTTGCGGCTTCCATTGACGTATGAAAATCCCGAAAAAAATATTAAAAAATCAATTTATAACAGAAAGTTAAATTCCTATTAAAAAATTATACCCTTGCTTGACTTAGAGTCTGGAGTTTATAATTAATGGTGGAGACCAATTCCTCTGCTGTCGAGTAGGTCCAGCGATTCTCTACTCAGCAACCATTTCGTTCTCACGCCAAAATACAAGTGGTGTTACAACACATTTTCGAACGGTACCTGATCATCAAACCAATGAATCATTTGATGCATACAACAGGCTTATCACAGTTATCAGCAACTTTATTGATGAGATCAACCGCCGCATTGACGGAATGATGAAAATGTTTTCAAATCCTATTGCATATAATGTAGCTACCGCCCCTTCAACTTGGGTTGCTAGACATGCAGTCAGATATCGAGCTCAAGCAATTATTTGAAAGTGAAGACTGACTTGAATTTTGAAGTCAAGTTACAGAGGCAAAATATCCCAACTTGATGATCAATGCCCAGAAAAAATCTTCTCCCTTGTGATCGACTTATGTATGTTGAGCACTTTTTATCTAAATGGTCAGAATCAAAAATCAATATCGCTGTCGAGTGACCGATGACGACCTCAAGCAGCTACTGCGTAAGCCTACTGCATTCTCTGCAATTACGCCTCGCTTCGACACACTTCTTGAAGCTCAAATCCAATGCCAAGCTGGACATTAAATTGATTTTTTTGTTTTTGTATTTCTTGTTAGTGTTGCTACTCGTTGGTACGTGCTTTCATCCTTCATAATTTTTGTTATACCTATTGAGTGTATGCGTGCGGCTCCAAACGTACGCTGAAATTTGAAATGCGGCTCAAAAAAGGTTGAGAACCACTGGTCTATATAATCAACTGTACCAGAAAAGCCCATTGTTAGTTACTTGACAGTGTTGATCCTGCCATCAATGGACTAATTTAGCAATCGGAAGAATCCCTAGAAAACGTGGTTCATCGTGCTGTGAGAACCACGAAGTATTTGAGCAGTTATTGCTCACTGCAAGGTGTGATGGCTTTTCTGGAGAAGCTGTCTTGTGTGACTTTATTATCTGATCCAAACGATCCTGGATTTTTCACAGTGCTGCGACCGTGGCCTTCGACACGGCGTTCTGGTTGCGAGAAACGATATCGCTTCTACTTGACGGGCATAGGCTAACTTTCAAAATTTATAAATAGAATATATCCATTTTTTAATAATGAATAAACCTGATAAAGATGAAAATGACACGGTCTGGATTCAGTGATCAGCCAGTGATATCTCACCCACATTTTGCGACACGTGAACTGTTCCAATTCTCAAGCTTGCATAAGCTACCGGTCCAGCTCGAATACCTGATTTTGACGGAAAAACATAATTACCGACAAGATGGCGTAATGGTGAAGCGCCGGCTTCTTGATCGGTAGGTCGTGGGTTCGATCCCCGGCCGGGTCTGACCAAAGACCTGATTAGTAACACTGGTATCCATGACTTCCCTGCTTGGCGCTCATGCATTACTGGGATAGCACGGAGGGGTGGTGCATGACTTAAAAAGCCATCTGCACAACTATATCTGCACTTCCTTGTCCAGTGGCATATGCACATCATGCACTCATGGTATGCATATGCACAGATCGTGTGTATGTGTATCATGAGTCGGTGTATATGCCGCAAAAACATCAAGGACAAAAATAAACTACGGCCTATCCTATCCTATCCTAAATCAATCATCTCAGAAAACTGCACCAGGATATGGTGATTTGATTCCAGGATAGACACTCCTTACCGGATAATCAATCCATTCTATAAAAAGTTTCCGAGCATTAAATGATTGATAAGCTGCTTACATTGTATAGGCTAATGTAGAACACTTTTGAGTTCAACCCAAAGTTCAATATCTTCAATCAATCGTTCTGGATACACAATTAAATCAAATAGAAAGACTCTCACAGTCCCACTGGAGTCTGGTTGACTTTATCGTCGTTGCCCTTCCCCGCTTATATTTGATAGAACGTGTTTTCAGAACCTTGACAAAGTTTCTGACTCACAGCAAAAACTGCATTGGCAGTAGTGGAGGTGGAAACTAAAGATTTTAGAATGAGATTATCCTTATAAAAACTCAAATGATGATGACTCAAATGATGATAATAATAGTAATAATACATCAGCTTCATCCGTCTCATTAGTAGTTGTAATAAATGCAAAACAACTTTCGTTTTATCATTTTATGAGTTGGGGGATCGGGGGGGGGAGGGGGTGCTGGCGCTATATTCGTTGTCCAGGGGGCGGTAGCTCAAAAACGCATGGGAAACACTGCTCTAGCACAATTGTTCTTCACTTTTTATATCTGGCTATCCTAAAGCAAAATGACTGTCAGTCTTAATTTAATTTTTCTAGGACACTGATTCCGGAAATGAATAAGTAATTTATTTGGGTGCTGTCATCCTATATGATCACCCTTACGGTGAAAGAAACCATTGTTCCGAACAATTACAACGCTGTCAATTCATGAGGTATTGTTACTGATGAGTAGGGCTGGGCAAAATCGAGTACCTGAGTGATTCGATTCTGAATCACGTATTATGCTTCGAGTCGAGTCGAGTATTCGAGTATCACTCAGTATGACGTCACAGAAAATTGTAGTATGTCAAAGTTCAAATATGTACCTTTTATGCCACCGCAAAGAATATATTGCCTGATATCCATCACATTGAAGATACTTCGGTATTTCCCCGACCCTACCGCTTTCATTGCACTTTGTGACAATGTCGTGGGAGGATCATGACTTCGGAAATGTTTTTTTCCAGTAACCTTAGTAGCTTTGTACTATGTTTCGTATGCTGCGATACGGTAAATCAAGGTTTCAAGGCTTTCGCAGTGGAAAATAGTATCAAAACCATATTTCTCGTTGATAAAATAACTTTCAGTAGCGAGGAGCGTATAATTTCAGTAATCGAAAAAATCGTCTTTTGCTACTCGACTCGAATCATGAAAATAATTTTTATTTTGCGAGTCCGCTGCTTTTCTTTGTTTTCATATCTGATATTTCGAGCATTATTTTCATTAATTAGTAACATTTTGACTACACAAGTTTGATCGTAGCCTAAGCCCTATATGCATTTGGAAAAACAATGTAATCAAATTTCTTCAAATATAGTAGCCTACTTCGTCATGCGTCTTATGACAACTTGACTAAGGTACCCAAAGTTTTATTCTGATACTACTCGCGAAAAGTCGCGGCACTGTTTTGTGGCATTTGGGTACCATGAAAAGCAGCATTCCGTCTATTCTATCTGGAATGTACTCAGCTAGTCCGCGAGTGTTCTATCTGGAATGTACTCAGCTAGTCCGCGAGTGATATGATATATGAACAATTGAACATGAACAATCAATATTGAAATAGAACAACCTTGATTCCACTTGTTGAAAGTTCGTTTGCAGTAAATCAGTGGTTCCCAACCTGTGGTACGCGTACCACTAGTGGTACCCGAAGGTCTTCCAGGTGGTACGCGAGTAGATTTTGTTTTTTTCGACCGATGGAAGTTATTAGTTTAGGTGGGGTTGATTTTGAATTTTTTTGACTGGTGATAAAAAAACAATTCCATGCATCTCATCAACCCGGGCTGATAATGCCTAGTCTAATAGAATTTGTTATTAATAGGGTGATTTTTTTGTCAAAATTGACGCGTCAAGTCAAAAAATTGTAAAAATTGTTTACCGAGTCAAATTTTTTTTGACCCATCCATTTCGTTTGTATCGTAGATTTTGATATTTTACAGCTTGTAGCCTACTTATTAGGCCTACCGTTGTAGACGGCCCATTGTCTGCTCATCGTGGATCATAAACTGTCAAACGAAACAAATAGGTTGACAATTGACATGGTATTATGGTCAACGTTCCGCAATATCCTAACTGAAGCAACATGGTGTGTCACCGGAACAGTGTACGCACAACTTCAGTGTTGTCAGCCAACAACTATTGCTGTTGAACGGTCTTTCCCCATTATTGGCAAGCTACTTAGTAAGGACAGACACTTTCTACCAGAGAATGTGCGAAAGTATCTTTCGTTGTACTACGACAAATTTTAAATAACTCTACCTTAATACGTGGTGTAACTACTGGGCCAGATATCGCTAAAATAAAGTTTTTTGATGTCAAAATTTGTCAGTTTTCAAGTCAAAAACGCTTTCTCAGGCCAAACTACTTCGTAAGACAGAGAGTCCCAACCAGAAATGAATATTATAGTAGTACAATTTTAACATTATGCGCGAAAACACCTAATTTGCGTACGTGAGGGCAAAATTTGGTCAGAATGAAGCTTTTCTAGGTCAAAATCCTCCGATTTTTAGATAAAAAATCGCCCTAGTTATTACACCTCACATAAGTCAAATACGTGATTACTAAGTCATAAATGGTGAACACATTTTTAACCGCCCACGGCGTGCGTAAATTATGTAGGTGGTACGCGAGCACTGCATAAAACCTCGAAGTGGTACGTGAGTGGAAAAAGGTTGGGAAACACTGCAGTAAATGATAAACTCGCAAATCAAGAAATTAGAAATATGAAAAATGAACATTAAAAAGTGATGGTTCACAATAACGTGCGATAGGTCGAAATACGCGCATGTCAATTCAGAAAGAAATACTTCAAAATTCGGTTATCGCAGACTACGAGCAAGCACGTTTTTCATCGGGATAATCCCTATAAATCAGTGGTCGGGAACCTATGGCTTGCGAGCCACATATGGCTCTTTTGGGGATAAGATATGGCTCTTTGACATATTTTTAATTTTGTACTTATAATGTTAGGGATATTGCAGTAACTTGTTGGTAAATCTTCTTAACGGCCAGAATAATGATTCTGGTGGCAGCATAAACATCTATTTGAGAGGTCAAGACAGTGGCGGATCCAGGGTTAAGGGCTCGGAACCCTTTACTAAATATGACAATCTAGTTTTCAAATACACATCGTCTTCTTGATCTACGCTGAGAAATGTACTGCCTTGGAAGTGACATTCCAATTACAAATCCGAAATACAAACAACGCTTCGCTATGCACGTTCTTCATTTATAAGTAGCTTTCTAGTACTGCCGTAAAATGTAGGCAGGTGCAACGTTTATGTTACCGTCGAATTGAGAAGTCGATCAATATTTAGATTTTCGGAATCAGTGCCACAGTTATATTAGCTTAATATCAATTAATATAAATTCCAAGCTATTTACGATGAATTGCACTATCACAGCATGATTAGTAGCCTACCAGTTTTTACAGAGAAAATATGACCCCCACGACTAATCCCATGTAGTGACTTCGAATTTGTGCTACCATGACGTCGCGAATTTTCAATTGTGACGTAACAATTGATTGACATGTATGGCTCTTTGGGAGTTAAAATGGAAAATAGAGGTCTAACATGGCTTTTCAGACGAAAAAGGTTCCCGACCACTGCTATAAATGCTAGCAGTGAATAAATCGACAATATTTAAACTATATATAGCCTACTGCAGAAGTACATCAATGGTTAACATTACTGTCATGTTTGATTACAGTGGTCTGACCAATCAAGTCCGAAAATTCCGAGCTTGATCTATGATTTTTCACGACCCGAGAATGATCACGATTACTAGCCACTTTGGACAACATTGTGCACGCTTTTCCCGATAAATAGGGTCTATCTTTCCAGCAGAGTCCCAACACTGCGCCGATGAGTTTGTCACAATAGCTTGAGTAGAGGAATGGGTTCAATGCACTATTGATTGGAAGTAGTACTATACCGCAAGTGGCGTAAAGATTTGGTGATATTGACTCCCCAGATGCGTACAGAATGCCGATAATACACACCGGTATCCAACAGGCAAAATCAGACACTAAAAGTCTGGTTACTCTTGCCTGCAGCTTACATTTCGGGACAACTGACTCTTGACCCAGATGTTCCGATTTTGACACAGTGACCCGTATTATGAGAGCATAAAAAACGAACAACGTGAAAAATGCTAACAAATTATAAACGACCAAAGTAATAGAAACCTGCCAGATAGGGTCGGACGGCCTTGCAAAAATACGCGGCATACATACGCTGTTCTGTCCGTAGAAACCAAACCATTGTGGTGGTGATCCGTGCGGACAAATGCTACCGAGGATTAAGTTCATCTCATGTATCGTCTTTGGAGTGGACACAGACAACGTACTGTTTATTTTTCTCATTAACGTCACATATTTGTTTATTGTGCTTTTAACGGCGTCAATTTTCACGACATGACTGTCAAAAACATGACAGTTAATCGCCACTTCATGTGTGAAATGCACTCCCATCTCGCCAAGCAAAGGCATTATAGATATCAGTATAGCCAAAATCCATGCAATGGTCACTGAGACCTTGACTGCATAGTCAGTTGCCTTTGATTTATAAGTAAGTAAAGGTTTGGATATGGTCACGAAACGGAACATGCTCATTATCAGCATTACCATTACGGACATTTCACTCGAAATCATTGAGATTACACCAAGCGCAGTGCACGTAGCGCTGCTTCGCCATTGCAAGTCTTCTTCGCAGTATTCTCCCGAAAACATGAGACTCTTTACTCCAACTGACAGCAAATAAATGGACATCAATAAATCAGCGAAAGATAGTGTCAGCAACAGTGTATGATGTCCTCGGGATATTTTGTTGAGCAGTTTTCTCTGTGATACCACGGTATGCAGAGTGAAATAGATCACAGAAATATTCCCAAGTAGGGCAGCAGTCCCGCTAATCCAAACCATGATTCTCAGTGCAGTTGATGAGACCATTTCTGTTTCGGAATGAAACGACAGCGGCCCAATATGACATTCGTCCCTTCCATCAGTGCAGTCTCTTTGTCCGTCAAATAATTGGGATCGTCTGATGAACGCTGTTTCAATTTCGCTGGTATTATGAATTGCCAAATATTCATAGTCATGGCAATAATATCGACCATCTGTGCAATTTCTATCGATGCTTTCATCCGAACCGTCTTCGCAGTCATAATCGTAATCACACACCTGTGAAGTTATTGAATGTCGTTATTACAAGTTTACATATACGGCGAAGTCGATAGCCGTTTCCTTTTTCACGCAGGATTACCGATGGATTAGTGCTAATTGGGATGTTCGGGGATGTGTAATTTTGTATACCTACGGAGTCGCATACAATTTACATATCAGTGGAGTATGCGTGTCCTGGTTATTTTGAGTCCATATTATTGTAGTGTCCGTTACGGCGTTATCTAACAGTGAATCCCCAACTTGTTGAATTTTGCAATAAAATGTAATAGCTAATATTATGATTGTTATGAAAGTAATCCATCAATATTGTATTATTAAATTCGAACATGTTTATTTCTCCAGATACGAGCGTGAATTGTGATATACGGCACTTGGTGAATTCGGCAGCTATATGTAGGCTATGTATCGGTGTCTTCAGGTTAAGGGTAGGTAGGATTCGGGGAGCCCAAGAAGTGCCGGATTCAACATGCTAGGTTCGCCAAATGCAGAATTCACTGGTAAACTTTGGATTAACAAAGCACCATGAGCGGTGTGTTTCTCTCCTTTATTGGTACTGGTCGCCTGGGCAAAGGCCTACGCATGTGCATCGTTTTGCGTTCCTGTATGTCCGCGTTGTACGCGTGTCATAAAGATTTGTTTGAAGGTGGCTCGCTTGGTCTTGGGTGATTGCGGTATACGTGCGTATGCGTACATCCCATGAATCCCCGCAGTGAACGCGTCATGTTCATTACACTTTTCTTTCAATATTCGACAGGGGTTTTAGGCCGTTTTCATTCGTCACTACAGGATCTCACAGGTCATATCAGAACTTTTTCAATCAATGTTTAATGTCATGCTGTAGCTTACACGTCAAAAGAGCGACCCTTCCAATGTATATTTCACATCTACAGTGCTAAGTCGCTAACGATCTAATATTAGTCATTTATTACAAATTTTGTGTTCACTATTGACTTGTCTCACGCTAGTCCGTCTGAAGAATGCAGGCAACAATAATCGCCAGTCATGGGCGTTTGACATATCTACAGACAGCATACTACTGCATAATATGTAGACCAGGTTGACGTTGACATGGATCAAAAATTAAAAGACAGTCAAAATTCTGAGTAGCCTATCCTCGAAATTTGGGGAGCTGAATGATGAATAAAAAGAGGTCATGACTGTCCTAATCGAGGCATTTATTACAAGTTGAAGTATAATTATTGGAGATCGTATAGTCCGTGTGTAGCTACTGCAGAGATGAGCGGATTTGAAATTTCTATGTCCCAATCCAATCCAAATCCGAACCTTCAAATCCAAATCCAAATCCATAACCTTTTCTTATTCAAGTCCATGTCCAATCCTAATCCGATTCCAACTGGAAATTCAGAAAAAATACTAATTTTTGCAATGGAGGGATTCGAAAATTTTCTTTCACAACCAACGATTCACTTGATTCGAGAGAACTTGGTAACCATAAGTACATTAATAACTGATCTGAATAAAGTTTGTCGCCATTCGCTACACGACATTTCAATCTCACAGAAAATAGGTAAATCCAATCCAAATCCTAATCCGTTCTGAAAAAAATGTCTAATCCAAATCCAATCCAAATCCGACAAAATTTCACAAATCCTGTTTTTTCAAAACCTAATCCTAATCCATGCTCATCTCTGGTAGCTACTAGCTAGCTACTGTGACCTGTGAGGAGCACTGGGAATAAGACGAAATCAGGACAAAGGGAAAAATATAGGATAAATCTTATAAATAAGGACATTGTAATTTTATAGGACATATGCTCTTCAAAATAAGGACAATTTTTATACGCAAGGACGGTATGGCAACCCTTTCTATATATAATGAAGTACATTAGGCCCACATATATACAGTGTGCACTCCAAACCCGCGTGTTTATCTCCAATTACCTAACTATATTACCTTTGAAGATTTGATGCTGATACTGAGTTTACGTTGACAATAGAATCGATCGTCACAGCCAATTTCTTCATCATCTATTCTAACTCCGTTACAGGATGCCGCCTTCGGACTATCCCATTCGCCGTCACATATCCAAGAGCCTGGCAGGCAAGTGAAATCGTTTTCGCAATAGCGCCGGATACGCGGCCCCGCGTGTTCGAAACATTTTGTACGACATTCGTCTTCTCGGCTGTCACATTCAATCATCCCGTCGCATATGGTCGCTGTAATGACCTCGCTTCTGTGATCCTTACTTGTCCGTAGGCACTGAACGCTCACGGATTCATTCTTCTGTTGACACAACAATTTATTTTCAGTGTTATGAATATAGACATTAACGAGGATTTAAGTGACACCTTACGGAGCATGTATAATTAAACAATTGTTGATTGCTTTACGACGCCAGCTTTACGACAACTATACTTTTCATACCTCAGTAGATTTTTGTGAGCAAGATAATTTTTCGTTGGCGTATTGCAAGCATTCGGTACTGTCCCCACATATTGTGGTCTTGTTGCGGCAAACGATCTCGTGGCATTTCGAGAAATCTGTTTAGAAAGAACAATAATAAATCAGTATATTGTCGTGTTATCATGTTATTTTCGTGACGCGTAAACCGCCTGATCAAACCTCATACATAGCGTACAACACATGCGCTGGCAGTAAATAGCGTAGTGGTGGTCAATGACCATATGATGACTTGGTCCGTACACTGACTTAGATGTTAGTCGGTCAACACTCATTATTATGGATGAATACATAGGCAAGTATGTTCGCCTACAATATTACTATACGTTTAGAGTTCTTAATCCATTCCTTCATGTATGCGTATCGGTTAAGCCGTTAATCCTATATAGCCTACTATAAAGATCACCAAGGCCACACAGAGTGGCGGCCATAACC
>ATSW01013458.1:0-11214 GCA_000444245.1 Botryllus schlosseri | reverse complement strand
ACTCAGTATTATGGGTTGAATTAGAAAAGGCATTTTGGTTGGCCTGATCTAAATCCCTTCTAATATTGGAAATATGTTGAGTTGCATGAAATTATGCTGCAGTGATACGAATTATTGTTACTTGACAGGCGATTTACTGTGTAATAAATTTAGAATCGTACACAACTTGTGATATGGTGGAGGGAGGCGTATTTGATCGAGAGTCACTGTTGACTGACGACGTAATTCATGACCAGTTGTACAACGACATTGAAAAAAGTAATGACAAAGAAGCATATGTTGAAGTCAAGAAGCTTACAGCTACAGCGGCTATTATAATTATTAGTATTTTACCGCTTGACTTCATTCAACAAATCAGTGATAGAATCACGTTGTCTAAATATGGCAGAAAGAAATTTGATGGATTTTGGGGTGAGTTTGTGTCAAAGCCGGAACGGTGATACGCCACTTCCCCACTGAAGCAGTTCATAGGAGTATTTCAATGAGCAGTTTTCGCCGATAGAGGCATCAAAGTTCTTGCTTGACACAATGAAGCACATGATAATGTTGGATCCAGTCAAAGAGGATGAAGCTAGAGGGGGTGAAATGCGGCAGTTTGAGAGCGAAACTCTTGAATATATTGCTGGATATACTTTGAACAAGGCACGAGGGCCTCCTGGACATGAACGCTTCCGCTTGGAAATTGTGAAGCTGCTTTGCAATGACCGACCACGTGGCTCATTTATGGAAAGGAAAGCTGGGTCGGTAATGTATCCTACCGAGGAGTACATGCTTTTTGAGGAACACGTGTAAAGAAGCCAACACACACCCGTCGTTGATCGATTTTGAAAATGTCAAAATTGTAATTTTCAGTAGGCAACACAATGAATCTTTCATTCATAGGATTTATGACATGTGCGTGGAGGATGCATCTGAGTCAGATATAAGACAACTTGTGACATACGTAAAGTCATTGATGGTACGTGTTTTTCGCACAGCTTTGCAAATAACTCTTCGAATGCCGGCACAGTGGAGTTGCTAGCGGAGCAATTTCCCTCCGGTGTCAGCTATCAAAATAGCGGATGACCATCTCTCTGAACAACACGTCAATTTGTGCATTTCAAGTGGTTAGCATAATGAACGATTTTTCACCTCACCGTCATTCACCAGGATGATTTGATACAGTCTATTTTATTGCCCTCTTTGTCACTCCCAATCTTTTTCAAACAATTGACTTCCACCGGCGACATCGTAGGCTACTCGCGTTCAGCTGTATCTCTACGCGCGAGATTGTCTCCTTACTACCGTAAACATAATTTTAAAAATTAATGATGGTTTTGCTTCAAAGTGTACTGCCGTATGATAGGTTTATTACAATATTTACTTGATGACCTCTTATCGTCATGCTATCACTGCACCCAATTAGCCCTAAGATTGCTTCCAATTTTTGCTACTATTATTCAATTTTTGAAACTTTTTACAACCAGGTCATGTAGGTAGGATATGCAACAACCACATCTGCTGATTTCACAAAAAATAACAGCAGGCCTGAATTTTAATGCTTTGCAACAGCAATGGCATGGAGTAAAGTGAGTTCTAGTGCCACTATGATGTGATCGACAATTGACATGTATTCATTATGACGTCACAATCCGGCACGGCGGCACCTATGTCTTCGTTGCTGCATCCGATGTTACGGACGGCTGACAGACTCTAGATTACTATAGATAACTAACCCATGGGTAGATTAGTAATCTATATAGACCTGAGATGGCCAACCTTTTCGTCTAAAGGGGCACAGGCAATTGACGAGCGAGTGCGCGGTCCACTAGCACGCCAAGCGGGTAAAATTTACAAAGTTTATGAATGAACTAGGTCAATGATATTAATACTTGAGTATATTGCGGGTCTGCTGTATACCGCCCGCTGGGCTCAGTTTGCACGGACACGACTATTCACTGCTATTTGAGTTTATTGTAATGTACGACGATTTACTAAAAATGTGACTGGACCCTGGATCTGCCAATGCGTCGGAACTGATATTTTAGTCATCAACATCCCAAGTGTCGCAGCCAGACTTGTAATTTTTGGTTGACCTTTCAAGTTCACAATCTGAGCAATTCATTTTCGATAATATAACAGGATTTCGATGATATAATAGGAAATCACCTCGGGTCACATTCGGGCCGCGGATTGGCCACCCCTGATGTATACAGACCCATTCAATAATTTTCAGAGCCGGAGCCGGAGCAGTGGTAGTAATGCGGCTCCGGAGCTGAGGTATGATAGAAGAAAGCTCCGGAGCCGGAGCTGGAGCAGTTAAAATTTACGGCTGCTTCAAAGCCCTGCTAGAAACACCGCATGTTTCCTACCCCGCAGTGGTTGTTGTTGTTGTTGTTGTTTATTTAACAAAAAAATTGGCCCTTATCGCCTAATGGCCTTTTGCACCACAGTCATTGGGCATAGTACACAAATAAAGGAGATAACACGAAATAATGATCAATAGCACAATGAAGTAGAATCAATCAGGTGAGATGGCGGTTACAGAATAATACAAATCGATGCGCGTACGAACATAACAGAATAGAATAACAGAAATATATTACTACGGTTATAAATAGCGGTTGCACGATAACACAAATTCAACGACATATGGGATTATACGAGAATCAGTGAGCAAATCATCAATACGGGAATTCACTTCAAATTGAACACATTTATCAATAAGAAATGAACGATGAAAGGCATATTTAGGCCAACTAATTAAGAAATGATCCGCAGTTTCGGGTAAGCGGCAGTAACAACACGCAGGGGAGTCTACCATTCCAAGTTCAAACATATGGTCGTTTAATCGACAATGACCTGATTGCAATCGAAGGATTACACTATCATAAAGGCGATTACCATAACCAGGGTAAGGATCAAGAACAGAACTGTTTAAGGACTTGTAACGAAGACCGTTTTCAGATCTCTGGTATTCTTGGTCCCACAATGCCATGCAGTGGCGACGTATTATGTGCCGGGCTTCTTGTTCGGAGAGCGACGGTATATCTTCGGAACTTGGCGTGGTGGTGGAGACATTCTTTGCCAATCTGTCAGCTTCTTCATTGCCGTGAATGCCCGCATGGCCACGTATCCAAAGGAATTACACGTTGACGTCTAATTCACTCAATCGAGACAGGGAAAATAATATTTCATAAACAAGCTTATGGCACGGATGGCCTACATGTTAAAGTTGCGAATGCAAGCCAGGGCACTCGAACAATTTGATATGATCATATATTCGGTTGCCGAGTTGCGATTTCTGGTAATCCAACTCGGCGCTAGGTCGATCGCTATCAGTTCAGTCGAGAAAACAGAATGTTCGACTGAACAAGCCTGGGCAACTGAAACGTCAAGTGAAGGGATGCGAACCGCCGCTTCCCCTCCAACAAGAGATTCAGACCCGTCCGTGTATATCAGCGTATGTGCATCGTAGTGGTCGGCAACGTGACTTAACCAAGTCTGGTTATAGGCTCCAAAATGGCCGCGTAAAGTGTTCTTTGAGAGGAGAGATAAATCTACTCTTGGTTGAGGTAACAACCAGGGGGGAGACGAGGGAAGTCGGTACCTGTCTAATATGAAGTCGTTGAATAACGGTGATTTAGTACACGTGTTGAATGTATGAAAGCTTGGATTTGTGAGACTGTAAATTTCATGCCAGGAATCTTCAAAAATTTGGCTGATGAACGAGTTTCTCGGGTCCTGGTTCTTCAGGTGACACCGGTAACTCATTGAAATATACTTGTGCCGCCGATGCAAAGGCATTTCCCGACATTCGGCTTGAATCACGCAAATCGGGGCGCTACGCATGTCATTAGTACAGATCCGTAAAGCTTTACTCTGGATAACCTGGATCTTACTGGCTCCCCAACTTGTCCCAGTGAGAGCTCTCAATAAATTTAGTCTTTTACTACTGTAGCGACCATGATACGGCGTCACGTACCTAACAGGGAAGCCGGTGTGTTCCTGGGCTCGGGACCTCGTCTCTCTGCGATCGCCGCCTGCTGCGCGCTCGCTGCACGAAACGCCTAACACAGTACACCAGTCCATACGGCTATAATAAGATTATATTCCACGACACAGTAGTCAAAACAGCGTTTCACACTAGACTCATAATTAGGGCTGGGCACAATGATTCGAGTACTCGAATATGAATCGAGTAATAATTTTAATGATTCGAGTCGAGTAGTAAAAGACGATTTTTTCGAGTACTGAAATTATCCGCTTCTCGCCACTGAAAGTTAACGTACCAACGAGAATCTTAGTTTTTATACTAGTTGTCACTGATGAAGCCTTGAAACCTTGATTGGCCGTGTCGCAGCATACGAGACATAGTACACAGCTGTGAACGTTACTGGAATAGCATATTTTCGAAGTCGTGATCATCCCACAACATTGTCAAGAAGTGCAATGAAATCGGTATGGTCGAAAAAATACCAAGTATCTTTAATGTGACGGATAACAGGCATTTTATCCTTTGTGGTGGCATAAAAGGTACATATCTTAACTTTGACATATTACATTCCGTTGTGACGTCATAATGAGTGATATACTCGAATACTCGACTCGATTCGAAGCGTAATACGTGATTCAGAATCGAATCACTCAGGTACTCGATTTTGCCCAGCCCTACTCATAATACACAATATACACAGCGATACATACTAACTGATAACAGAACATGCGGCCTAACAATACGAGACACAGGCCTACACACAGCACACAAGTTCACCCAAACCGTATTCGGCAGCAAAGCCTAAACCTGCACCAGCAGCAGCCTTGCCATCCACAGGCGAGGGACTAACTACGGGACAATATCACACCCCAGATGCTAGCGCAGCATCGTCCGTGATCTTTCCATGCCCCAGTCAATCTATCTGAACATAGATTCCGACGGGATACATCCACCTCAAGCCTACAAACACAATGCCAACTACCTGCTACTTCACACCCTAACTGCCTAATACTACAACTACTTCATGCTACATCCAACTACTCATACTTCACGCTAACAAACACAGAGACATACTCACTCACATCCAGCTTCAGCCACGCTCTCAGCCAACTCTCCACTCAACTAAGTCAACACGCGGTCTCCAGCCGCACCGCACGCAACGTAATTTCTAAACGGCAAATAGAGAACATTCTAGAAACCCCGGGATGCCACACTACATTTAGAGGAGATGTATTCGCTATGTGCTTTGTAGGATAGTCTCTTGTTAAAAACGACGCCGAGATATTTGAATGTTTCCACAAACGGTATATTTGAACCATCCAGTTTGAGAGCTAGAGGAGGAATTTTCCTTTTATGCGTAAATAACATTGCGTCAGTTTTGGATTTAGACAAGAGCATACCCCACTTGTCACACCATTCTTGTATAAAGTCCAGGGAGCGCTGTATGGACAGAAGTAGATTTTGGATTGAGAGACCGCAGTCCCAAAGTAAGAGGTCGTCGGCGAAGAGTGCATGGGAGGTGTTGACCAACAAGGGAGGTCGGCCATCATGATTGCAAAAAAGCAGAAGACTGTGGCAGGCCATTTAAAAAAATGAACGTTGGACAGAAAACCACGAACTCGAACTTGAAAAGATCGGTCTGACAGAAAATTCCTGATCCAATTCAACGTTTGCCTTTTTATTCCAAGCTCCGTTAGTTTGAACAAAAGACCGTTGCGCCATACCATATCATATGCGGATTGGATGTTTAAAAAGACTGCAATCACGGAATACCGATTGTTTACCGCTTTGTAAACGGTATCATGAAGCTGCATGATATTATCCATGGTCCTACGCCCATGACGAAATCCAGACTGAGCGGCGTTGAGAAGGGAGTTCGATTCCAAGTGCCATCTCAAGCGCCTCGTTACCATACCCTCCATTACTTTACATAAATGACTGGTCAGCGAAATGGGACGATAGGATTTAGCCGCAGCTGGATCTTTCTCACCTTTCAAAATGGGGACAACGACAACAACTGAGTGTTTCCAGGAGTCGGGAAGAAGGCCATTACTCCATGAAGAGTTGATTAAATGGAGGACATATGTTAGGGACTTTGTCAGACAAGTGCTTCATCATGGCGTAAGCGATATCATCCAAGCCCGGCCTGGTGTTTCCTCGAGACGAAATGGCTGATTTCAGTTCGGCCATGGAAAAAAAGGACCGTTAATGATATCATTGTTAGGTGCTGAGAGACTGGTGATTCGGGAGGTTATTTGATCCTCAACCGCTTCCTTCCTTGTTCGGAATGCCGACGTGTAATTGCTATCACTGCTAACCGACAAAAAGTGCAAGGCTAGGGCGTCAGCCTTCGACCTGTCGTGACTACCAGTAACGACGCCACCGATAGTGATCGGAGGTATGATATTGTAGGAACGAACACCAGAAAAGGAGCGAACTACCTTCCAAACTTTGTAGTAATTGCTGGAATCATTCAGAGAAGAACAAAAGTTTTCCCAACTTTCCCTTTTAGAAGAAAGTATCATTTTCCGGCATTCCGACCGCAAGCGTCTACATTGAATGACATCATTTATGCAGAAAGTCCGTTTCATTTTTAGGAAAGCAGCTCTCTTGCGTCTTACAGCTCTATCGCAAGACGCATTCCACCATGGCACAGACGGTTTTCGGTTCGAAAATTGAGACTTCGGAATTGATGAATTCGCCGCGTCCAATACGCATTCTGAGAAAGTCTTGTTCAAAAAGTTTACATCTTCATAGCCCGGAGATTCTATGCTCCGGTCGACTTTTCTCTAAAAGGCCACCCATTCCGCTCTGCGAAAATTCCACGAGTTTCTTTTGTTTGTTTCAATTAAAAAGTTTTCTTTGAAGGTAGTTATTACAAGAAAGTGGTCGCTTCCCAGTAACCGTTCCGTGACGTCGGTTCGGCACTTCAAAGATACGTCGGCTGACGCGATAGATAAATCTAGTAGCGAGTAGCGGTTTATGGCGTTGGAGGCAATATTGATATGGGTTGGCGAGATGCTATTCAACACAACCAATCCATTTAGGTCGAAAGCGTCAAATAGGAGGCGGCCCCGTCGGTTATTTCGTTGCCCCCCACGAAAGATGGTGGGCATTAAAATCTCCGAAGATTATTGAACGACGTGACAGTGATTCCAAAAAGACAAAAACACTCTCTTCTGAAACAGCGGTGGGGCTCATATAGACGTTGCAGATGCGTAGGTGGCCGATAGATATACATAACACTTCAATGCAAGATAGGGTGTCAAGTTGGATCTCCGTAGCGGGGAGATATTCCCGCACAAAAATGGCCAGGCCCCCGGAATGAAGTGAATTGTCACCCCGCACTGGTGATTGACTCATCTGTTTCGTGGGTTTCAGTGGTTTGAAATCCTCGCTATGGGCAGGGGACTGCAAAAAGTTTGGCGTGCCTACCTTGCAGTGGCGTGCCATGTCATACTCTAAATAAACAGGCTTCAGCATCAGCCAATAGTTGAATGAGATAAACCGTGAGATTATTTAGCCGACTTCCTGTATTACTTATAGGTCCCAGTCACAGCAGACCGCCTGGACTTCTCATCCTAAGGAGAAACGACGTGCTTGGCTCCAATCGTTTGCGAAATTCCCAATCGAACAAAACTTTCAATATCAATTTCAAGCCACGGCATCACGGTTAAAATTCGTTGAATTGAGAAAAATGGATTGCGGTGAGAATATATTCACAAAAGAAGATGTTTATTGTATTAAAAATGATGTTACATCTGTTTAGAAGACTTATGCATGTCGCATCCATGCATGAATGGAGGTACCTGCGTCAATCGCTTGAAGTCATACACTTGCTTTTGTCCAACGGGCTTTTCAGGAAAGCGATGTCACCAGGGTATGTACGAAGGATCGTTGTCATACATTCTTAGAATATTGAGACATTGTTATTTACTGTCAGTAGCTGTATATTTGTCAGAATATCAATTTACAATCCTAAATATTGATATCGGTAACTCCAAGACCAGGGGTTCTCAATAGATCGGCCATGACCCATTGGTGGCCACAGGAGTAATTTGAGGTGGGCCACAGAGCTATTCTGAAAATTGTAGAATTAGTGAAAGTTTAGTTTTGTGTTCATATATTCAAAAATATAGTGATGTTATCGAATTATACGTATGCTACATAAAGCTTTTCATCCGACTCTGATGAGACTTAGTGGCATGTATGGAGTCACAAACGTACAATTCAAAATGGGAGGGGATGCAGAGGCTTTTCTCCCCCAGCTATGACGACCTCCGGCCAACAGCAACGAAAATAATTTCCATGATATATTAACTGAAAGTAATTGCTGAAATAACCAAGTATTCCAGCAGATTAATACGTTGTATGCCTTTCAAATGTGTGGGCATTGAGCTTTGACTGAAGCGCATTTTATGTAGATTTACGGTTCTTCAGCAGGTTGGATCCATTCGGCTTGAGACGTCGTCGCGTGCGGACCTCTTGCTGCGCTTCCTAGCTGAGTAGTCTGAGATAGACAAGCGCTCTATAATAATTAGTGATCTACAACGCCAGTATCGGATGGAAGTCTCTTCCTCTGGCAAACGCAAACTGTCGTGTGTTTCTACGGACGTGGTCAATAGTGATAGTGATAGCGATGCTCGTGCTTCTTTAGCGAAAGTCTCCGCTAAGGATTATGCTAGTCAGCCTACGAAGCAACCTCTTAGCACCCAGGAACCGGAATTGAGCGAGCAACCTCAGGATGGAGCAGGTCAACAACATAGTAGCCAAATGAGAGTCGTGGTATCAGGTGAAGGCCTTTCGTTGAAGCGCCTCCATCCTACAGTAGTGCATAGGGCACTCTATTCATTGATCGGCGAATATGAGGGACCTCGTCCTCTTCGGTCAGGAGACCTTCTAATCACATGCACTAGTCCGAAACAGGTTCAAGCTCTCCTCCAGTCTGACTGTTTGACAGACAAAGTTTCCGGCTCTAAAATTAACGTAAAAACCTCTCTGTACCCCGAAAAATCATTTGCTAGCAGAGCTGTCATTTCTGGCGTGCCCCTAGATATCAAGGAGTCAGAACTACTCGACAACCTTAGCGGTGTTGGAGTATCAGCCGTAAAACGCCTTAAGAGGAAAGTCGACAAAGGTTACGACTCCTGTTCCGCCGTTCTCCTCTACTTCCGCTGTGAAAAGGTACCTGAGAGTGTCAATTTCTCTTACCTTCGGTTCTGGACTAGGCCTTATAATCCTCCCCCTTTGAGATGCTATCGCTGCAATAGGTACGGCCACTCCGAAGAATCGTGTAGAGGAAAAGCAACTTGTAGTAAATGTGGTAGTTCTGACCACGAACATGCCTCGTGCACGAAGGAAAAATTTTGCATCAACTGCAAAAAACCTCACAGTGCCGCATATGGCGGTTGTAGCGTATATAAAACCGAAGCTAAACTGCAAATTATCAAAGAACGTACAAAAATCAGTTATTCCGAAGCGAAGGTCGTGTTGAACTCTGCCACAGTTGCTACCTCTTTGCCTACTTCTCATATGGACAGGACTTTTAGTGAAGTCCTTGCTAACGACTCTACATATTTTCGACAACCACGACCTCGTCACACCAAAATCAGTTCGATCCTTAGCAAACATACCATTTCCGCTCCTGCTCCCAATGACGGGGATTTGCGACATTTCAGTCAGACCAAATCGAAAGAAAATACTGTTAGCGATGCTGCTAGCCATAGGCCTACCGAATTGGAAGAGAATACCCCTATGTCTTCGTGTCAAACATCCACCCCAGATCTTTCGCAGTTACTTTCCCTACTTGTTGGAATCGTTGAATATACGATGGAGGCTGTCAAATCAGGCCAATGCAATGCGCTTGAAATCGTTTCCAGAGCATGCCTTAAGCATGGTTTTTCGGCTCCTGCTCCTAAAGTAAATGTCTAATCAAGCTCTTCGTTTCATCCAATGGAATTGTAGAGGTATTTATCGTAAACTACCCGAGCTTAAACAATATATCAATAACCTACCAAATACCCCTGATGTGATATTGCTTCAAGAGACTCATCTCATCGATAAGTATTCCCCCAAGCTGACGGGTTTTCGGGTCTTTCGTAAAGACAACTCGCTTCATTCCGGTGGTCTGGCCATTTTCGTGCGGGAATCTCTCCCCGCGACTGAGATCCAACTTGACACCCCATCTTGCATTGAAGTGTTATGTATATCCATCTGTCACCTACGCATCTGCAACGTCTATATGAGCCCTACCGCAATTTCAGAAGATAGCGCTTTTGTTTTCCTTGAATCGCTGTCACGTCGTGCAATAATCTTCGGGGATTTTAATGCCCACCATCTTTCCTGGGGGCAACGAAATAACCGACGGGGCCGCCTCCTATTTGACGCTTTCGACCAAAATGGATTGGTGGTGTTGAATAGCAGCTCGCCAACCCATCTTAATATTGCCTCTAACGCCATAAACCGATACTCGCTACTAGATTTATCCATCGCGTCAGCCGACGTATCCTCGAAGTGCCGAACCGACGTCACGGATCGTTTACTGGGAAGCGACCATTTTATTGTGATAACTACTTTCAAAGAAACGTTTTCAAATGAAACAAACAGGAAAAACTCGTGGAATTTTCGCAGAGCAGATTGGGCGGCCTTTGAAAGAAAAATCGATAGGAGCTTAGAATCTTCGGGCTATGAAGATGTAAACTTTTTGAACAAGACTTTCTCAGAATGCGCACTGGACGCGGCGCATTCGTCAATTCCAAAATCTCATTTCTCGAACCGAAAACCTTCTGTGCCATGGTGGAATGCGTCTTGCGATAGAGCCGTAAGACGCAAGAGAGCTGCTTTCCTAAAAATGAAACGGACCTTCTGCATGAATGATGTAACCCGATATAAACGCTTGCGGTCGGAATGCCGGAAAATGATTCTTTCTTCTAAAAGGGCAAGTTGGGAAAACTTCTGTTCTTCTCTAAATGATTCCAGTAATTACTCCAAAGTTTGGAAGGTAGTTCGCTCCTTTTCTGGTGTTCGTTCCTACAATATCATACCTCCGATCACTATTGGTGGCGTCGTTACCGGTAGTGACGACAGGTCGAAGGCTGACGCTCTAGCCTTGCACTTTTCGTCGGTTAGCAGTGATAGCAATTACACGTCAGCATTCCGAACAAGGAAGGAAGCGGTTGAGAATCAAATATCCTCCCGAATCACCAGTCTCTCAGCGCCTAACAATGATATCATTAACG
>ATSW01013456.1:0-12167 GCA_000444245.1 Botryllus schlosseri | reverse complement strand
GCCAAGGCACACAGGGGATGGGGTGCCTTGGCAGTCTCAGTGAAAATTTTTAGACCAGTGTAATTTTATGGGTCGAGCTTCTGATTGAACGAAGATAGAGAATTACTGGATTCCAATTCACCGAAAACTCACTCATTCTGTACTCCAACAACCCAGATTTCATGATAGATGATTTCACAAACAATATTTGCTCAGTTGCTGTTGTATTCTTACCGTGATATCACTAACGAAAGCCAAAATTTGATTCATTCATGCAAAATCAGAAAACTTCATACGGAAAAATCTGACGTGATGGAGAAATTCTGAGCACAGAATCAGATTCAGCAATCTTAAATTAGCCCAAGTCAGTCATTAAAATTTTTGACAA
Organism: Botryllus schlosseri; assembly: GCA_000444245.1. NCBI lineage: Eukaryota > Metazoa > Chordata > Ascidiacea > Stolidobranchia > Styelidae > Botryllus > Botryllus schlosseri. The sequence continues at coordinate 11,800 of ATSW01013456.1, read as the reverse complement.
AATTTATTTTTCGAAATTTGTAGACCAGTGATATCATTTCACTATATTTTCATGCCAACGTGGGAGCCTTGAAACATATATAATGACCGCATCAAATGATACAAAACATGTGACACCGAGTTATACCTGCATGTTCATTGTTCATGGAAACGATATTTTTGTGGATTTCCAGCAGGATTGTCGCAAAGCGCAATGTCACAATTATATTTAACGAATACGAAATTATTTTTGATTATAATTATGTGTACCTTGCGTTATTCTCTTTGATTGAAATTTCCATGTCTTTCTCAATGTATATGACGTCCTAACGAGGCGTATAATACTCGATTATCCGACTCGCAATCGATTTACTCGGGTACTCGATTTTACCAGGCCTATCAGTTACGCGTTACATTTTCGGATTACAATCGACTGAGTTCATAGCTAGCATTGCGGTTTCATGCAACAATACTTCATCAAGTAGCGCAAGTTATGATCGATAAAACGCAATATATTTGCGAAAACAAATCATGGAATGTGTCGTGTCAAGGGAACGATGTTTTGAATATCGTGTCGGCCAGCTACGGAAGGGACGGGTATTATGATGGGTGAGGTACTACGGTGCTGATGGTATTCAACTCATTCCCAAAGTGACGGTCGGCTATTGACTTTGAGGTGCCGCATGGGGTCACACGAAGTATATACATACAAGCACCTCATTTAACATATTTGCTACGTAACTATATTGAATTAAACTATAACCAACTGATCAGCAATTTGCAATGCGATTTCGTATCGGCAATGGATCTTATCTGAATGCTAATGAATATCGCCAGCTACGGAAATGAACAGTTTCTTGATGGGTGAGGTACTAGTCCTGTGAATTGGTATTCAACTCATTCCCAAACCGACGGTCGGCTATGTACATTGAGGTACCGCAGGAGGTGGCTTGGAGTATATACACCGGATTTCGCATATTGCTACATAACTATTGAAGTTTTAATTCGTAAAATTAAACTACCTACTGCTCAGCAATTTGCAATGCAATGTCGTATTGGCAATGGATCTTAGCTTAATGCTAATGAATATCAACTTTCAAATATAATTACAAAATATAAATACGTTCCCGGTAATCTTTTGTCAACTTACAGTTAGTTATTTGCACAATCCCTTACCTTGCCTCCTCGCATGATGGATTTAGATAACATCGTGAGCGTACGCCGTACATGCCACGAGTGTGGGGTATAGGAGACATTTAGAGTGTAACTGACTTAGATACATAATCAGCAAAGGTGCAATTACGGCGGATGGTGTTGGCGAGGGGCCGAGATATAATCCACATAATCTTGGAGTTCATTGAGATAGACGATGCTAGCATAGATTCACTTTTACAAAAGAATACTGTGAACACTCTGTATGTGTAGGCTACATTGAATTGATTTGCAATACAATGTAGGCAAGTGAGTGTCGCATGTCAAAGTGATGGGTCCGCCAAGTAGATACGGCAGCTTCTCAGTAATTGTGATTCTCATTGCTTTAACCCTGCTTGCTTCAATTCCGAGGTATGCTGGATATCATATTAACCTGCTGTGAGTGGGGGTGTAGGGGTATTGCTGCAAAATAATAAGATTGCACCTCTGATGATTGGTGAAACGTTTGTTTTGAGATGCGAAACGGTCCTTAACTGCGAACTCCATAGTTCATGTCCATTGAGGTTGATTATTCCGCAATATGTTGTGAGATGCCGGACCATGTGCCAGATGAGCGTTTATAATATAATAATATATTATATTTTAATAAGATTACATAATAATATTAAGCTAAATAAATATTAATATGTTATAACGTAATAATTGAATACCGTTTATAATCACAGAATCAGATGTGGGGGAATTGCCTGGACAGGAAAATGCGACAGTAGACACAGTTTGACAGTTGTGAAGCGCTCATGTCAGAACAAGACGTCTTGTTTGCTACTAGTCAACAACGATATATTTGAGGATGAGCCATGTTCCGGCGTTTCCAAGTATCTCAAGGTCACATACAGATGCCGAGAAGGTTTGTTATATGCATAATATATCGCTATGAATAACATCATGGCTATTTCCCGAAAATTAAATCATTTTTATATAACACAGAACTATTTGTATAATTGTGGTGTTAGTAATCATTGTTGATGTAATTATTACGCTGCCTTATATTGCACCCGCTGTCGTGGGTATGGTCATTCCTTATTTGCCGAGTTGCTTTTAAGTTGTACGACTCGCTAATATTAAAGTAGTATTGGACTAAGCGTTCTGCGTTCCTGGTCGCTGGATATTGGGTCTAAGTCAGGACAATAATCATAATAACGCTGATGCTATTTAGCACGGAAATGCGTGCAGTAATGTGTTACCACAGTATAAGTCGTAGGTGGTGGAAACGGTCCAAAGGTTACGCTTCATTACGAAGCTATCGTGATTTATTATATACTTATAAAATCAGAAACAGTATATAGGTAAATTCGACAGTTAGAAGAGTCGTAGCTCGTAGTCGTACTTTAAAGTCTCAATGGTACATTTTCAGGTGTTTTCAACATAAGAACAAGTGGAAATCCGATGGAAGAAACAATGTACGAAGATTTAACGACTACAACACACGGCAGCGCCACCACCACCATGGATACAAGCAATTCCAATGCAGCGATTACAAATAGAGTGCTGGAAGTGCAATCCACCATCTCTATAATGCGGTCTCTCGACACAGGTTCAATATAACTAGTATATATTTAGTTAAACGAAAGATGGATAATTGAAATTTACGATACCTTCAAACGCGTAATATAGTAGCAGACTTTGATTCGACGTCACCCAAATGACGTCTCTTAGCATTATACAGCCACAACTACGAACAAGTTTTTCCCAACGTCACATCGGTTACAAGCAATTACACTGATAAACAATATGAAATATATATATATATATTGGCCGAACAACACGGAGACCATTCTGGGGGTTTCAAGGTTGCTGATTTAACAAGACCTGGTGCTAGATCTTTGTCTGCCAAAACAGTTTGTCAAGCCTAACATTTGTAGTTTTGCACAATTTTCTCCGGTACCAATTGGTCATTCTACCAAGATGAACTCGGAGTATAAATCCATCAGATTTGTTCTTGGATATAGCTAAACTACAATACTTACATTCGTCTCGTCTCTGACTTGTAAATGGACATTATTCTGCTGAGCCAACAAATTAGGTATAGGCCTACCTATAGTATCTCTATCAATCTAGAATCCAAAAGCTAGTATCTTTGATGGGCCTCAGATTCGAATACGGATGAAACATTCCAACTTCGTATTGATATTATATTCAAACTGATTATTTTGAATTTACAATAGGTGGTTGACATAAAACAGATTGAATTACTGCAACGGTATTTGAGTATTTAGGTAGTACATATATAATTGTGGTTTATTTATGTACATAATATATGTGAAAATGACGTTGCTGTATTTTGATTTAAAACCGTCTTCAGTGGATAAAATGGACAAGGAGATGGCATTTCAGAACTTTATAATACCACTGAGCCGTTCTTTTATCTAGCCGACGGGTTCTCAACACGCGGCCCGCAGACGCATATTTTGTGGCCCGCAAAATCTTTGATTATGAATGCAATTACCAGGGATGGTGTGAACGTGAGGTTCACATTCGCGTTCTGTGTGTGAACCTCAGAAATTTAGCGGTTCACGTTCACAAACGAACCTTGGTAGGTTCTTCACTGTGAACCTTTTTCATATATCACAATTTTCACATCATTTTAACATCTTTGGTTGAAATTTACTGCATTTCAACTGCGGGCTACTCTATGCATGGCGCTGGCAGCAAAAAAATTCAACACTAAATGAGCATGCACCTTGACAATTACAAAAATTTTAGCTTGACCCACAATCACACAACATCAAGAGCGAAATACGCTACCTGTCGGTATAGTCAGCGAATGACGCTTATTTAACCAATCAATGGAATTGATATCGCTGCCTGATGTAAAACATCTAGCATGCGTATTATAGGTCCTTCTCGATTTCACATGTTCATTATATCATAAAAACCAGATCAGTGCGATTAGGGTGTTAGTGTTGGCTATACTGCTGTATAGCTTGTTAACGGGGTAATATCGGTAGCAAGTATAGAAACCCGTTTTACACTGTGATCAATAGCAACGTAGCAACACTCGAACGCCGAGTATACATTGTCTAGCCGAGTTGCAAAACTGCCCAAAATCACCCAAGACATGATGTCCCGAACACACCCCAGACACGTTGTCCGAGGGGCAAAACAGTCCGAATTCACCCCAGATACGATGTCCGAATGGCAACACAGTCCGAACACACCCCAGACATGTTGCCTGCACACACCCCAGACTCGATGTCCGAACACGCCCTACTAGTACTGCATTTCCATGTACAAATGAAGTGTGCTCTTAAAACTGCAATTTCATCACTTTACAGTTTCAAAACCAAAATCAAACAGCTATGAACGAATTCTCCTTGAAGCAAACTTACATTTAAGATCGTTTTTTCCAAAATATTTAAATATGTTTTTGAGCAATCCGCTGTCTAAATCGTGTAACGCCTGACTGATTTTAGATTTCCCCCTCAATTTAACCTTCGACCCTAACCTTCAGGGTATTAAATTTCACTTGGAAATATAGAAGATCAGACAAGCTTCAGATAAATCCAAGCGCCGTATCTCAACTGTCGTCCAACATCTAGCTACACCTTCTTGAATATTTCATTAAAAAAACCTGAGATGTGCAGACCCGAAATGATCAGAAAATTGACAATTTTCAAAGTGACGTAACTTTCGACCCCAAAGTCCAATTTTCATAAAATAAAGTTCATCCTGTTTGGAATAAGCTCATCTCTGCGTGTACCAAATTTCAGGAGATTTGAAGAGGTAGTGATGTGAACATCGTTTGTCTGTGTATGGAATGGCCCTTATCCAACTCATTTCATGAGAAAACGCTAAATTATCTGCGTAATATTTACATTATTAAAATACGTAGAAAAGACATTGAATTGAGTCGACAAAAATGCCCCTTTCTACTACCCGCCGAGCTCTCATATTTACCAAATCAACTTAGCTTTTCTACATCTTTGGTCTGTAAATTGTTTGCTGGGCAGGGACTACTCTGGCTTTTTACATAGCTTGAGTAGACTCCATTTTCTATCATGAAATTGAAAAAGTGGGCGATATACTGACCGACATGCAAGCTTATCATTTTTAAAAACCATGATGGGATTTGGTCATAGCCGACGGCCTTGTGCGATTTCAGTTTGTAGATGGCTACTTCGACTTTAAATTTGGTCGCAAGTTCAAGCACAATAGACTGGGATATCGATCTCACCTCTGACCAGACCTGACCTGACGACACAGGTCTTGTAATAGAAGAAGCAATATTAGGGCCTACGTTACAAAAATATTCATTGAAGTGATTCGCGATTGGCCGCCGGGTCTGAAAGTTTTTTTCCGGTATCCGAATTCACGATTTCCGAAACAGACTTATGGCCTTTCTCCTATATTTCCAAACGCCGTCCATGTTGACTCGATTATAATCCGGAATAAGTAGGTGGTAATTCAAGATTGTCGGGAATATGTATTGTCTAGGTTTGAAATAGAGCGTGTGAAATTATATGTAGGCTAAATTCTTCCCAAGTCTGTGTTATTCATAGTCATCTGTAATATGTCGGTTGATTTTAAATCTTACTGCGAGACAAAGACATTGTTGTGGCTCCTTAAAATGTATGAGGGTCCTACCGGTGATTCAGAATTTCTGGATTGAACATGTTTCTTCTTCGTAAGGAAGGAATGTTGAAGCCTGATGCCTAGTGCCTTATAGTCTACGTATGACTATTTACTCAAAATTTGAACATACTCACCTCTTTTAAAATGTCATTATGATATATACAAATATACATGTATATGGTATAATACTAATCGATTTTGCGATATGTCTCATTGTTACACACACTTCGAATTTGAAATTGAAGTGAAAGAGCCTACATAAAACCAAGTATAGCAGTCCATAGTACTATAGTGTCAAACAAAGGCGATGAGCTATCATATAGAGTTGCTGTGGTGCAGGGTATTGCAATGAACATTTGACTTCATGCGCCGTAAGCGTTGGGTAGCGTATACTCATTCAAACTCCATCAAGATGACGATTGCTTTAACAGTTCTGGGATTTATAGAAATCTGTGTAACAGTTTTTTTTGTTTAGGAGCTTCGTCAGAAGGAATCGTGATAGGAGTTATCTGTGGATTTGTGTCACTACTTCTCCTTGCACTGGTTATCTTCTGGTTCAAAAAGTAAGCGTTGGAAAATTAAAATATATTTCAAGAACTATGGATATGGAACCATGGGTATCAAGGAGGCTCCACCACTATTTCCCTTCACGCCATCTAGGCGTGACGAGCTGATAACGGTGAAGCCGTCGATGCCAGTTATTCCAGGCTTTTGCTCAAAAGTAACTGGGATACCAATCTCCGACCTATGGAACGAGAAGACGGGCACTTTACCAACGAGCCCCCTCGGGGGTCGAAAACCTTTTAGGCTAAAAGAGGCATATTGACCCATGGCCATGATTGGCCCTAGAGTGGCTTATAACTATGCCTATATCAACTGTCTCGCCATAATTGAATATTCCTGAGATCGAAGTTCACTACATGGGATTCGCCATGTGATGTTACAACTCCCACGCTAATCAAGCCAGTGGCAGCAGTGCTAGAAAGCTATACCTAAAAATGGTGGAGGTGGATGGCTGTTTATGTAACTTGTATTTGTAATCGGGAATGTCACTTCTTAGGGAGTTCATTTGTCGCCATTGATTAGGAAGATATTGTGGGTTGGAAAAATATATTATCATACCGGCGTCGCCATGTCAGCTATATACTCCCTGATCAGTCAACGCAACTTGCAATCCAAGATTTCAATGCTTCGTCGAATTCGCGAGTCAAGCAGTAGGCAGAATTTGTTCGAGTACTGAAATTATTCGTTACATGCTACTTATAGAGCTAATTTATCAACAAAAATTGAAGATTCGGTAGTATTTTCTAATGTGGTAGCGTTGAAACCCTGATTTATGACATCATAGTACCCGAAGCCTATATAACACTCGATTCAGAATCGAATCACCCAGGCACTCGACTTTGCCCAGCCCTTCTCGCGAGCCATTGGTTCCTGACCACTGAACTATCTCATCAGACTTATTTCAGCATTTAAGAAATCATGACTCGAAAAGCTATACATTCTAACATTAGGATAGACTGATTGGTCATACCACATACCGTTATTCCAGACTATTTTTCATGGTCCAAGAAAATAATCATGATACCAGTAATTAGCTGCAGTCGTCGCTTCTTCGGTATTGCAGGCATGAAAATGATAAAATAGAGAAATCGAATCACTACTTACGTCATTATACAATCGTTTCTGTACCCCTGAAATGTGGTGTCATGTATTTGAAAGTTTGTTTCACAGTAATGATGATGGAAATTTATTTAGGATCCAACAACGGCAATAGCTCAGGCACGTGCATGTGCAAACAAAGGTTTTATCTTCCCAGTAGCTATGAAGTCACATCTCAACTATCATGATCTTGATTACGCAACGTAACCGACCCTCAACGTCTATATGCATGTTCTGAAAGGATGCACGAATATGGTGAAATTCCGACATTCTATTTCATCCCAGGAGAATCTTCAACCACTATCACTATAAAAGTAAAATAAATATCAAGGCGGACCAGACGATGGTGGCAAACCAACGCGCACCGCCGAGCCTCGGACCGATAATCAACGACGGCACCTACGAGACGTATGATGTGAGCGCAAGACTAGCCAGTCAACAAGTGTCTGGTACTGGAGGCAGCGATATCGCCCAGCAAACGGCCCAATTCGTGGGCAACATCGACAATGCTGCATACGAGCTTTACGATACAGCCGCATCCAACCAGCATAGAATAGGTCAAGTCAACCGTGACTATGACCAATATGACTACGTCACTGTTCATGACGTCATCGACAATACTCTGGTCCATAATCAATAATATAGGCTATACTTGATCGTGATGACTTCTTGTGCGGACTTCACAGGGTTGTAATGACTCGAGTCATGAATCGACTCGAGTCGCGCTTTTCTGATGACTCGACTTGACTTGACTCATTTTCTTAAAATACGGAAATGACTCGACTCAGCTCGTGTCAATCTGTGTATTCACTCGACTTGGACTCGAGTCATTGCGCATGACTCGGATCAAGTCATATAACTAGAGACTCAGACTGCCAATAAGACCAACATTTCATTGTAATTTCGAAGAATAGTATAGTTAAGTAACCACACTATTGGGATTTCGTCTATTGGTACTGGTATTTTAAAATGCGACCTGAAACTGTTAAAAGTGAGGAAAATTAGTATATTATATATGTGAACCATTCGATATCGCCAAACCGAGCTATAAAAATTTGGTTTAACTAGTGTTACCATATTTTGGAATTTTTGAAATCTAAAAAGAGGACTCTTTTTCAGACTTGCAAAACCGGAGTAGAATTCTCAAAAAATGGTAAATTTTTCCCACTTGTGGTCGGTTGACTAAATAAAAAAAAGGTCAACTCCACCCGGCTCCCGAAATACCCGCCGGACCGTCACTTCGGTGCTACTTTACGGCATCTCAGTCGAATTTTGCTATAAATATGACCAAAATTCTCAATAAAGAGGACAAAATCTCAAAAAAGCGGACAAAAGGGCGTCCTCCTAGGACACTTTCAAAAAAGTCAAAAAAGAGGACAAATCCTCTTAAAAGAGGACGTATGGTAACCCTAGTTTTACAAGACTTTAACTGGAAACGGAGCATGCAGTAAACACAATAACTTGGACTCGGACTCGAGTCGTACTACCATGACTCGGATTCGACCCTCTGCTCGCTGACTTGGACTCAGACTTGACTCGGTGGTGAATTGAAAATTTTTCGACTTGACTCGAGTCGAAACTATAAAAATGAGACTGACTTGTGACTCGGAGACATGTGACTTGGTTACAAACCTGAAAATTCATCTATAACGGTTTGACTGATGTTCAGAGGTAGTCAAGTTTAAGTATAGCAGAAACGCCGTAAAATTTTACTCGATTTCAGGTAGAATCAGCGATTCGTCAAAACTAATTCAGATGAAATTAGAAAATGAAAGGTCTGAAAAGAAATCACGTATGAATTTTCAATAAGTATATTTGGTCGAGGAGTCGCCTACTTTTAGCAGCAAATCGGATGTGGTCACATTTTAAATTTCAAAATGTATCTTCTTCACGACTAATGCAAATGACTAAGGATGCTATAAATAGGCAGAATCTTCGAAAACACATATATGACGGTGATACAGCGCTTATTTCACATGATCTTATGAAAATTGCACTCATTAAAGCAGTATGGTTCTCAGCATACAGTTAAAACTTCAAAACTAATCTTGCGGACAGGTGAACCTTTAGATAATAATTTACTATAAATTTGATTACGACAAATGTATGCAAGTCAAATGTAGTCTTGCAAACTTCATTTAATGCTACCTTTTTATATTAGATATTTATACTCGGTTCTATTAATGTTTCTGCGAGGTGAAGCTCGCTTAGTCATGTTGAAGACCACCAACATGATTGCGATTGTTCGGTTTTCCATGACAGAATTGCGACTTTGCTTTTTGCTATAGCCTCTGCTATTTCCAAGTGTCACTTAATTGCACTGTCCGAAATTAACTCAATTTGTTTAAAAGTATCCGTAGCTTTCACATATAAACTGTACGTGATGCGTTGTAGGTTACTTTTAAACAGTTCCATACAACACATACACCGCCGCACACCCAAAATCTACCATGAACTCTTAACACCTAACAGAAAATACGTTCCAAACTTCTGAATCTATTTTAAATTTGATGCTTTATTTCTCTAATTATTGGACAAATGTTCAGCTTCTTGCTCTTTGGAATTGAGGTATGAAATTCTAATAAAACTGGCGGACGGGAAGGAAACTCGCCTCGGACCGGCGGTTGAAAACTACTGCATTAGAGTGATCCAAATTAATCCAAACAATTGTCTGAATTGTCTGAAGTAAGTAGTTTTGCCTCAAGACTGCTTCTGTATGTAGAAATAGTCCACAAACTTAAACTCTTGAGTATGTATTACAAGTATAGTCAGCCGTTGTAGCCTGTCATTCTCAGTACTTCGTTACTGACCAGCTCTGCTTACGGTGTTCGTTACTCGCACTTATTGATGTCCTTAATAATACGATATTCTATGGTATCGCTCCTGTTTGACGGCTATCTCAACGTTTTCATCGCTTGACAACCAACATTTTTGCCGAAAATTAGTATTTTTGTTTACAATCACATTGCATCAAGGTTGTTGTTGTTGAGTATGATTTGATGGGCGATTTTAACTCAATGGTTTTGTTCGCCATTTTCGTGATAACTGTTCAGTGTTCATGCATTAGATGACTGCATTCGTTGATAGAGTGAAATCTATTACATCCTTGAAGAGACGTGCGTCTGTCAGTAGTACTTCCACTTTCATTGGTACTTTGAGGTGCGAGCATTTGTTAATTAGCGCTTTCCTTTGGCGACGGTACTTTCGACAGTACATTACGTAGTGTGATACGTCTTCTAGTTCATTACACCACTCGCAATTTGGAGAATCCGACAAACCAATTCTGTTGAGATGTGCTCTTAATCCACAATGCCCGGTTTGTAGGCGGAATAAAATTGACTGGCTTTTCTTCGGCATTTCAAAGAGACTAACAGCTGAATAAACATCGGGAACAAACTTTTTGAAATGTTCTGCAGGTTCGGACCCTGCAAATCTCGAGTTCCACTCTTCATATACATGTGTTCGTATGATTTTAATGATTTCCTTCGAAGTCAGGCTTGGCTCGTCGTCTTGTAGAACAGGCGAGTCGGCTTCCGTTTTCGCTAGGAGATCTGCTTTCTCGTTCCCGTGAATTCTGCCATGTCCAGGAATCCATACCAATACGACACCGATTCCTCTTCCTTTCAATGCGTGGATGCCTTGCAGAATCTTTCCGATAAGGTGACGAGACTTCAAGTCCATTTCCTGGATCGCTTGAAGGGCACTCACAATCAACAAGTAATAGAATGTCCTGATGCGCATTTCCATTCGCCCAGTCTATTGCCAGTTGAGTTCCAACAAGCTCGGCGGTAAATGACGACGAGTTCTTTCCCGACGATTTTGCTCCGTGTATACTTTTAGAGATATAAAACGCCCCGGCGGCACCTGCTTGGCTTTTCGCTCCATCTGTGAATATTTTCAAGAATCCTTCATCATATGTGCCATTGATATACTCGTAGACAATTGTTGCCGCCCCGGGTTGACCTTTCACTAATAGTTTTGTAATGTTCATATCGACAGACGCCTTCTTCACATTCCATGCCGATATGAGTGTGGGTGTAGGTATATATGGTCTTGGCACAACGTCAATTTCATATCTTTGAAGCCATCCCATGTTGATATTTGATTGAAACTCCTAAAAGTTTTTCGCTTTGGCCAGCATTCTTCCCATGAGGACAATAAAAGTTGGTCTTTCCATGGGTGATTCATATTTACCATTATCGCATGCCTGAACTTCATGCATAAGAATCTGTGTCGTAAATCCAATGGCATTTCTCCGCATAGTACTTGTATAGCGCCGACTGGAGTGCTCTTCATTGCTCCACAGCACAGACGTATCAAGGTATATATCATTGCATCAAGGTATATATGTTTGTGTATTTTTGACACGCCGAACC
>ATSW01013454.1:0-12116 GCA_000444245.1 Botryllus schlosseri | reverse complement strand
GGCGGGCCGCATGCGGCCCGCGGGCCGTAGTTTGCCCACCCCTGGTCTAGACGCATTCCTAGTCCTACCAACCTTTGTTGTACAGCGCAATAATTTTTCGGAACAACGCCGATTACAAGTTGCATTTTCAGAATCAGTTTAACAGATAGCTTAATACTTCGACAGATTTCATTCACATCCTTTATCGGTATCTAGATATAAGATTGCCGAGAGAAGTACATTTTATTTTGGCAACTTCGAAGGGTTCGATGAAAACATGAATGATGATTTTGGGGTTCTGTGATATATAAAAGATTTAGTACTGCTGCTGTAGACAGTTAGACACGCATATAGGTAAGTTCAAGTTAAGAAAATTTGCTCTCACATATGACAGCCCTTTGATTCGAGCCCGATAACATCGAGTCGATATTACACTTTGAGAGAAATATCGGTATCGGCCTGAAGAGCTAAAACAATATCGGTAATTTTTTGTGACGTCAAAGCACATGAGTAGGGAGTTGGAGACTGCTAAACCGGGGATATTAATATATTACTTATGGCTTTTCGGTGTCCAGATACAATCTTTCGAATTTATCTCAAGTCCGAGGGTAGCAATGGCGGTAAAGCTGTTCAAATAGATTCTCAGAAGTTTGGAAATTCACCTTAAGCTTCTTCCATATCTTTTGAATATATGCCGACTGCCGAGTATATCGGGGTTATCGGTGAAGGTACTAGTTATCGGCTTTATCGGTGTCGGCTCAAATATCCGCTATCCGTCGGAATCCACCTGTGATTCATTATAGGGATCAGTGCGACCACTGTTGTGGATAAATGGGTAGTCGATATATTCGTCACCAAAACAGCACTGTTCAGGGTGTGTGGTGACCAGCGGACGGAAGCGACTCCATTTGAATCGCCAGAAAACTGCAAACTGCAAGCTCCAATTATGATCTGACGACCTTCACATGTCCAATAGCATATGTCCTACAGGTATATTGTATATATTCACAGAGGACGGAAAACTGAAGGTGAGCAGACCTCGATGTGCGAAGGAAATTCAAAAGGATACTTTACTCTCTGGATGCGTACTATCACCAGGTAATTTCAAGCAATTCGAAACACTTCAGCGCATTCCATACGGTGCGTTCAAGTGATCCAATTCATTGTATCGATATTTTCAGGGTGTCGCGATATCAATCAACGCCCTGTTCTTTTCATCCGCTGCAGTATAATAAACGAACACCCCAGCATCGGGAAAATAGAGATCACAAGACTGATGCTGTATCTCGCGTGAGTATAGATCCGTGTTATGGTCTCCGGATATAATGCCGACAAATTAGATGTAAAGTTGATATAGTCAGATGCCTTTATGCGTGACGAGAAATAACGCTGCGTCTCGCCAGCAATCTTGTGTAGCTGTATTTTCTTGAGTTGCTCCCTAAGAAATTGGCGTGGAACATATATGTTTGTTTTCATCTTACTCACATCTGAAGATTAGACATGGAAGCGTAACACTGCGCCATTATATTTTCATAATTTGAGAGTGAAATGTGTATATTTGTAGAGTAAAGCCGAATCGTTCGATGCAATAGACACCATGTTAAGGATTATATTGAATTAAATGACAGGGTGTCCATGCTAGACCTATCTTTGTGGCATACATCGATGCGACCTCCCTAAGGCAATGCCGTGATATATCTGATCACTTTTTATTGCTAATTTCGTCCTGTTTAAGAGCATTTTTATTTGATAATGCCAGCACGACTTGACGGGACATTATACGCCAATATTACCCACTTAATGTCTCATTATGTATGCACTAAATTTGAATGATGGTTTTATGTTATCGTTCAAGTCCTGGTTAAGCACGTTAAAAAAGAAAGAAGTTGAATTTAAACCGTAATCAAGAACAAGCATACACGATCATTTTAAATATTATGATGAAACTCAATTTATGGCGTGGTTCACCAAGATGTTTTAAAATGTTAATTTTGATATAATATTGACTGTACCGTCCTTAAGTCATGTTCAATAGATGTATATTATAGATATAACGATGAGTCAAATAATGAAATCCTCATCTGACCCAGCAACTAGTCTAATCAAAATGACCACAAGGGTCATGCATCTTCATCGACAGATCACCCTTAAATGTGAACTTATCAGCTTGACAATAGTCATTGATATTGAATTATTGATCAAGGGGCAATGGAAAAATAAATTATTTGAAATGACTTGAAACAGTTGTGTTAAGCCGCGGTCTTCGACTAAGCATGCACCAAAGACTTATAATTTTGACAATATCACGCTACGACCTCCTACTGGGCAGTTATATCTGAAATCCATATACTTACCGTGTAATATTTCGGAGGAGTTTACTAAATACTTTCATTTCATATCCCGAAATCGCAACATGATGTCACAATAAAAACGATAAAATTTGTGTCTGGCAACATCGCCGCATCACGTCTAGCGTAAACATAGGTATATTTGATTCTTATAATGACACGAAATTAAACATCCAGACCTTTTCAAAAATAGGTATACAGAGCTTAGGCTACGCAACATATATGTGGAGGATTATGTAAGTAAACAAACCACTCTCACGTATAACGAATATATCGCGAACCTGGTATAGGACGCTTCGGAACTCCGACTAATATTGAAATACTGGTTTAATATAGGCTGTATGATGATGAAACTACCATTATGATGTGAGATTATACGCATTTACCATCCCTGTTCCAAACGTTAGTCCTAAGCCTTTCTCTCAGAAGAAATAGGTTCTATCCAGTACCGTTTCTCACAATCATTTTTTGTTATCATCAACCATGTGTCCAACAGGTAAACAACCCATGTGATTATATATTATGCGTGTAATTGATTTGATTTGCTCTCAAAATAGCTTACCCGTAAGGTATATATTTCATGCTAATATTTCTCGCGATCAGAGTCGAAATCGCGATATGCAACTTGTCACAATCAAAAGATTGGAAAACGTTGAAAAGCTAAGATGTTCAATTTCAAATATCAAGGCTTGACGTTGTCAAATTACATAATTAGCCTACAATGCAAGCAATAAATTTTGCATTGGTCGATCACAACGTGACTGTAGTCGCCTTTAACTACAATACAAATTTATTGGATGTCCGATGTCATCACTCAATCATCATCGTTTGTATCGTTCGTAGTTTAATGAACTATACGTGCCGTGTCTACACCTATTGTGCGGAGCTATGTATCTTGTCGTTGTTCAATGTTCAATGTTCATAAATAGATTGTTTCTTATTGACAAATATGTATTCGAAGGCGTGGTTGTAGACAATGTGCTACAAAATAATGAAACGTGGTAAGGTTGTGATAAATATTATATGTCAAAATGCCATTACGTACCTTACGTATACCTTTCGATAAATTTGCCAACTTCATTGAAGTGCAAACACGGGCTATATCTATAGAACTGCAAATTTAAACTGCATGGTAATAGTGCAACAGTTCTGATAATTAGTTTTCACCAATATTGAAATATCGGACCCTTTCCAAGCGCCCATCCATTTCCTAAATATGTAATATGTATATATCTATCGATTCCTACGTCTCAAGACTTTAGAAATGATATGTATAGTTGTGATGTTATAATTATTACTTACCGCAAATGGGGTTAGTGGTTTTGGACTACTATATAAGCCATGTATAATTACTAATAACATGCCCAGATAACGGATATTATTACGAATTCGCATTCCTATCTTGCTGAATTGTTGAAATTCTTTATCAGTGTCACCCACACCTTGGGCAACATCATACATTCCATTCATATTTATGATGGTCGAAGTTGCGAATTGAACTCTCCTAATATCAAAATGTTACTCATTGTATTATCGAACTTAATGAGGCTGATATCCTAGATTTTCGTCATTAGTGAACATTACATATACGTAGTGATCTTAAATGTTTGAAGCATGTCGAAGCAGTCAAGCTATTATTCAAAATCAAATTATAGATTGCTTACTGATTTCTGTCAATACCGTCGCCCCTATCAGGCAATAAGGGTTAACAATTTTGGATTGCCCTTTGGATTAAACCAGTGGTTCCCAACCTTTTTCGTCTCGTGCCCCCCTTGGCCGATATTTGAGCTAAAATTCCCCCCTATGAAAAAGTTGCCTGTGACTGAAAAATGTGCTTTTTAACGCGCAACCATTTGTTGACTGGGCAATTAATGGCCTAACATATTCAGATATGTCCGAACTATGGCAAATGCGCACTAAACTTTGGTAAAGTACAGTCAAATTTGACCTGTTTTTGACCGGTCGGGTAGCCGCTGACGAAAAATACATCATCAAATCCGCTTGCTATGGACTTGAGTTGAATCGATGAATTTGGTACGGTATGTTTTTCACGTTAGCTCATAAAGCTCATATGTTGACTTAAAAAGTTAAACAATTTTACTAGCGGCCTTGTGCTGAATTCGGCTTGACGTTT
The DNA here is from genome assembly GCA_000444245.1 of Botryllus schlosseri. Lineage (NCBI taxonomy): Eukaryota > Metazoa > Chordata > Ascidiacea > Stolidobranchia > Styelidae > Botryllus > Botryllus schlosseri. The sequence goes on along the minus strand of ATSW01013454.1, from coordinate 7,655 downwards.
TCCTGCTTAGTAGCAATTTGGTCGAGAGGCTGTCGCGGACCCAACGAAATCGTCTCGTGAGCCTCACTTTATCAGGGGGTGTAATATCTACGAAAGGCGTTTAAACATACACGTAGCTTGAAATCCGGCAAAGAAACATACAATTGTAAAGAACTAATTTCTACTTAACAGTTCTATACCATAAAATTATAAAAACCTTGCGAACCCAGTGTATCTTCCGATACCATGCCAAAGCCAGATTTCCCCTACCAAAATTAAGCCTGATTCCCCCCTAAAAATGTATGAACTGGAATATATTTTGATTTTCCATGCGTTTCGTAATGTATATCTTCGAAGCCGGTTTACGGTATGATGAATCTTTATCTTCACGTTATTTTATAATGATGCTGTATTCTCCATTTTCAGAAAACCACGGGTAGATAGTATTGATAAGTATTCGGTTTCGGAGAGCCACATAGAATATAATAAATTGTTCATTCAAACACCGGGTTACACCGCATGTTAATATACCAAAGTTATGCGTCATTGGCTCTTGCGGTGTCAGAAAATTCTTTGTTTTGTAACTGCAGAATGTGGATCTGGATATATCTGTGAACGAGATATGCGTTCACTTGTTGCTGAATGTAGGACCCAACTTTCGTCAATTGTGTTTAGCTGTTTTTGAGCTTAAAATATTTTATTTTCCTGATAGGTCAAACGCATCCTATATGACGCTAGTCATCAGTGAAGCATCCGCGAAGAGCTGGTCTATCGTCGAAGAGTCGATCGTACTTTTTCAGGTACGACATTGAACGTTGTTTTACGGGTGCAACCGGACTGCCTGCCAACATTTTGCGTCAATTGTTGAGATGGCTGTCTATTAGGTCCCTTGCTCCCATATAGATAGTAAAACATGTATAGAATTTCGAATTTGAGAGGTCAAAGTTTTCAACTTAGTCAACTACATGGTAGCATGGAAACACATTCCCATTAGTGGATCACAATTCCCAACAGTTATTTGTCTGAGAGTTCCCCAAGAAAATATATTCGATCGGTATTTAAACTCTCTGTCAATGAAAGCATTTTAGATGTTATGTGATCACAGTATTTCTAATCGGAAAATGGAATATAATTAATCCTCAAAATTTTGCGAATCTAACAATGGTTATGAGCAGTGGGATTGAGGATATTTGTATTGTGTGAATATTTTCCCCATGCGATAATAATTTAATTTACCAAAGGCATCAGAAACTACAGTATATTCAAAATTCTCAGTGTCGGCATTCTATGTAATGTTAGGTAATGTAATCCTGCATACCATCATTGGGGCTCAATGGTGATGAAGTGACGGGTATTTCTAGTAATTGAGAATGCTAAGCGCTATGCCATCGTGTTAGATGTTCAGGAAACCTCCCGTGAATATGAATGACATTCAAATGCGATCATATGTCGAGAATTCTTCCGTTTCAAATTTATTTTCGGCGTGATATGACTACATTCTCCCACTTGAATTTTCTGATCTAAGTGTATGCTGCAGTTGACCGACACTATGTCGATTTTAGAGCACCTACTACTATCTAGTACACCATCACGTAAAGATACTGGCTTGACTATCCGAAACTATGTGAGTAATCGAGCCCGGTGTACGCTCTCCCGGCCTTATCGATTTCGGGCAATTTACTCTCAATTTTCATCGAACCGTCTCGATAAGTGGCGTATTATACCCTTGACGCACTCTGCAGACTATAAAGCCGCTGACGTATATAAAGTGGTAGAATCTATGCCTCACCACTGAGGCCAGTCAACTTCAATATCTTGAAGAAGCGGTAGAAATATAGCTGCAGACGTAATCCTTGAATGAATGCGCGGTCAAACTAACACGGTATGGCATTGTACGTCTTGATCACTGTTTCTCAATACCATGCAGATAGGAATCCCGTGTATGATACGTCTCACTATACCGTGCGGAATAGAAACTGCCAGGCCCCTTGAAACAATAAATAGTCTCTGAGTGTAATATTATCGCATTATGTCTCAATGAAACATCTTTTGTCGTGTTTGGTACTTGCTCCTGTGATGCTGATGCTGACACTGTAATGCAAAAGTGCCTTAAATGGGTAATAAAGTCAGCTCGACTTGTCATCGATCTTTTTGTGTTAATGACCAATGCAGACTGATCTTATTATTCAATTATCGATTTTCGATCGTTTGTATTTGCAGGAAAATCGCTCCGGGACCCTATCGAAAATTGTTGTAATCACGAAAAAGGACGACTTTCATCCGAATGTCGATCAGTTCATGGCGGAGGTAATGATTTGACTCACTCACCGGCCTGCGTATGTCGACGGTTGGCTTCTGAATCCGCCACAATATTTACCAGACGTTGATGTAATAACAATTTAAAACCCATTCATCATACATACATACACAGTATCGGTCGCTATGCAGCAACAGTATTCCGCCGTTGCTAGGGTGGATGATAATTACTCAATCCTGTTTGACCTGACATAGTGTTCAACGACCGATTCGGTATTAATCATATACTCAAGCTCACAACCGTTTGGAATAGCAGTACTGATAATATAATATCCAGGTTCGTTTCAAATAATGACATATTCCTCTATGTGATCTGTTCACGATTAGGCGTTTGTATTCGTGGAAAATTTGTTACTCAGTCGCAAAAAGATTCGCGACTTCTATGCTTCACCCCCGATATAGAATGCACCAAGCTCAGAGGTGGCCATAGTGGTCAGCGTTGTCACTCAACTATAGAAGTACCGTCGTAAATGTCTAATCAATGACAAGTAGAAGTAGCCATTTCCAAGACAAGACAAAACTATTTCAACTGGAAGTTTATCATGCAGGCAGGGAAAACCTACCTGAGTGATTCGAAAAGGTAGAGGCTATTCGTTACTGACCAGTGACCAACTATGAGTCCATGGTCATGCGTCTGCTTCCACTGTATGGATGGAAGTTTTATGGGAGTAAATGTGTGTGGTCATTGCCACAGTGACGTAAGAATATCGATCACGCTTGATATGTGGTTGTAAATATAGAAATCTCTTTCCCCACTTATTGCAAGATGGAATCGATAAAAGTCATGCGGCGCTTCGTGCATACCCGTCTCTTAAAATGTGCCACTCTTTAGGCCCCAGCGATATGTCTATGAGTATAATCGTGATAAAGGAGGCGGCGTATGGGAACAGATTCTTGGTCCAAATGTTTCTGTGCCAATTTGCGATGGAGAGAGTAGGCTGTTTTTAGAGCGCTAAGCTCGCGAGATTATTTGTCCGCAAATTTGACATCTGCATTGCGTGTGCAAAATCGTTGACATCAACGGCGATCGTTTTCAGTGCGTCGTTATCCGCAAAAAGTCAGAGCTGCCGGATTTCGTAAAGATGGACAATATTCCGAAAGTTATGGGCGGCGACTTCGAGTACTACCACTCCGACTGGGTCAAGCGAAGAATGGTGAGTCCTGACCCAGTTTGATGTCACGCGTATGCGGGCAATGCTGGACACGCGTAAAAATGGCCATTGTTTTCGCTATCGGAGATCACATTCTTGTATGTGCATTGCGTAATTATTGCTCTAAAATTGTCCACATATATTTATGTACACTCGTCGAGTGCGGTGTTCGAATGAATGCGGTTATTTGATGGGAATACTTGGTTCTAAATATACATGTGAATTGGATTCGACATAATTGGGGCATCGATCCGGCACTTTGATATTCGAAAAATTGATGTATGACTTTGAAGATTTCTACATCCACCTTTTTCGTTGTTGGTACACAGCAGAGATGAGCATGGATTAGGATTAGGTTTTGAAAAAACAGGATTTGTGAAATTTTGTCGGATTTGGATTGGATTTGGATTAGACATTTTTTTCAGAACGGATTAGGATTTGGATTGGATTTATCTTTTTTCTGGGAGATTGAAATGTCCTGTGGCGAATGGCAACAAACTTTATTCAGATCAGTTATTAATGTACTTATGGTTACTAGGTTATATTGAATTAAGTGAATCGTTGGTTGTGAAAGAAAATTTTCGAATCCCACCATTGCATAAATTAGTTTTTTTTTCTGAATTTCCAGTTGGAATCGTATTAGGATTGGACATGGACTTGAATATGAAAAAGTTATGGATTAGGATTTGGATTTGGATTTGAAGGTTCGGATTTGGATTGGATTAGGACATAGAAATTTCAAATCCGCTCATCTCTGGTACACAGGCAGAGATGATCAAAGAAATCAGCGTTTCTACTCAACTTGAACTAGTAGTAACGCGTACATTTTTCTCGATAACAAGAAGTAGCAATTTTCAAGACGTGTCAAAACTTATACTTCAGGTTTACGTAGAAATTGTCTAAAAATAGCTGAAAAATACTCAAGGGAGTAGTTTCAAATATTAGATTTGGTCGACTCCGACTTAGGACTCCATGCGATTTAAATTGCAATTCCGATCCGCAAACTTTGTTCTTGAAATTTACCGGTTTATGCGCTAAAAAGGTTGGCCACCGCCGATTCAAATCACCGACTCCCACTTTGCCTAACGACTCCGTGCGATTAAAATCCAAGCTGCGTCAAGTTCCCAATTGAAATGAAACATACAAACTCCCGATAGGTACCAGGCTACGGGCTCGCTAGCAATTGAAAATAACGATTTCACGAACTCTCCCACAGGATGTCGAATCGTACGTATTGCTTTGTGAGCGTCTTCAGCACAACTTCGCTAGTCACACCCTCGCGATAGCCGCCGCCACGGTGCCCTCGTCAGCGCGAGAAACGAACGCGACCTTGAGCAAGCACAGGTCTACCATGACCGCGTTGCTGGACGACCCTCGCGTGCGGGACTTGCACAACCGGGGACACCGGTTCATGAAGGATCTGAGCAAAGTGCGGACTCCGGAAAACCGGTAAGTTAACCGAGTCCGACCAGGACCGTTGTGCATATTTTCTCGAGTGATGCGAGACGCAATGATTTACATTACATCTATGATTGTACTCGGTTTCATTCAGGTTACTTTTAACTTACGATTCGAGTTCCGAAACAATACCATGCAAACAAATCACGATACCTATAATGCAGTTGGTGTATGTGTTGTTCAGAAGTCAAACATTCTTACATCCCTAAAATACAATTTACCGCTGAAATTATTCGAGATGTTGCAAAAGATTGCAAAATCATCCATTGGCACACGCCGTCCGCCTGTATTTTCCGTGAACTATACGACCTATTGTTTATTCATGCAATGTCTTACTCATTACGCGATGTTTTTACAATTTCACATCTACCGACAATCGCCCCTATGCCTTGCGAAACCTCACCCAGAATGGCTTCTGTTTGAACTACGTTTTAAATATTCGAGTAGCGTTACAAAAAGATCGGTAACGAAGTACCTCTACATTTTCGGAGTAATCAAGAAGCTTTTGCAAACTTGCACTAGCCTACTTTTGACTACTTCCACTTGTAATTATCGTTACTTAACAACACCACCTGCCTTAAACTTTGAATTTTGTCAAGTAGAATGCTGTTCTGGCATGCCTTGGATATCGGTACTTCAACTTCTATATTTGAGTAGAAATTTACGATATTACTTCTACTTCCAGTTGAGTAGCACCGATGAGTATGACTAAGTCAACCGCCATCGGTTGCAATCTATATGTGAGGATTTGACTTTGAATATATCTTGCCCTGATACCGTCATACGCGATTATTTCAGATCGTATGCCGAGCAGATTCAATCTAGCTACGAAAGCGTGTGTTCCTCGATCCGTCGTTACGTTCAGTCGGCGGACGAGAGGCTGCTGTCGTTGGAGAAGAGGGTTTTGGTGCAGCAATTCGAGGAATCGTGTGACAGGGTAAGCGTTGTTTGTGCTAATGGGTTGTTGGTCGATTTTAAATAAACGGAAATACGCTATGCGCCCCCTAGGCGGACTTACCACGATGCTGGTTAGGGTTAGAGCTATAGTGTAGCGACGGTACGCTATATATTGTGAAATAGTGCACAACATCATATCATAAAATGACAATATATAGGGGAAGTAAATAATCTAAATACGATATGAATAATGTTCACTTCACTGCATTCCACTTCTAGTTCAGTTCACACTACACAATTGAACATATGCCTCTTATTTACATGTACTAGGCCAAGATGTGTGCCTGATTGAAAGACTACCCTAAGTCGTTTCGACTCCTTCATACCATTTCATTTTATCTCAATCTTGTGGAGTTTGTAAATGATGAAATTATTAATAAGCTGAACTACACTTTGTAAAGACATACAATTGCGATAGGTTGTGTCCTCACACTGGACTTGGTCATATGTTCTGTGATGATAGGCCACCAGGACCGAAACAGCACTTCGTCAGCCCCTCCAAAAACGTTGGTCTTGGGCCCCTCGTCGGGCGATAAACCAAACATTTCTCTGCGCGATGGCATTTGTGTTGTGGGGATCAGATTGCCAGGACAGAAACATTCGGCGCCAGCTATTCAAGCGCCTATGGATTTATGTATATACATCGAAGCTTTCGGTCCGCTCAAGGGCAGTCCTTTTCGGCCAAAGTTTTCTCGCTGCCGATCGTGTGGCACGCTTATCGGAGTCGCATGTTACATGATCTAAAACTTATTTCTTGGTGCGTCGTTGCGCGGTAATAGCCGACGTCGAAATGCCAATTTCTAGTCTTGCGTATCGCAATAATCAAGATACTTGGAAACATTAAATCGCGCATAGTGCGTAGAAATAATTTTGGGCGCCCTTCGAGCTCGCCCCCCCCCAATTGGGTGGTTTTGGGTGCGGCAGTTACGGTCCTGTTGGCCATCATTGGTTGCATGTTATTGGTAACTAGGCCATAGCAGTAGTCGAATTGTGACTGTTGTTGTGATATCATGTGAGCAGTGGCGTACTCAGAGGAGCTGTGATCCAGCAGAATGTAATTTCAAGTCAATCGATTTACGTCTTTTCATCATCATAACCCGACCATATTGGTATAATTACTCTTGTAATAGAAGAACCTTTAACTGATTCGTAATGCGTAATGCGTGCTGCGTAAACAACGCATTCTCATGCTGCAAATATACGGTAGCCTGATTTGCAACGATTGCAGACTTTAGTTTTGATGCCGAATCCGTTTCTCTATTATATTGCAACATCTTTATTCTATCCTCCCTTCTCCAGATCGTATCGTGGGCCACCGATCGAAAGGACGAGCTGAGCAATAAATTTGGGGAAGTGGCCGATTCGCTGAATGAACTAAAAATACAAAGGCAGGAATTCGATAGCTTCTACTTGGACGTGGTGGTGAGTGGCATCGCTTGTTTCGCGGTGTAGACATTATAAAGTGAAATAGTGACGTTGAAGTGAAAAGTGTGGTATAATATAGAGTGAAATCCAGCAAGGACGTGAATAATGTTACCGCCAAGAACTCTGTCTCCTAAATTCGTTTCACGCTAGTTGGCGCAATTTAGCCTGAGTTGGTACCATACCCTACCAAGCCAAATGCCCGTTCCTTCGATGATTGTCGAAATTGATGGAGCACACGGGACCAGTCATTATGGATGGGTAGTACGAAGAACTGATTCGAAATCGATTCTAATTATCTGGAGATCAGGGGATTCGAGTAAGACGTTAATTCGAACCAGGTTTTTTCCATTCTCGAATCAGGAATGTTTG
>ATSW01013453.1:0-14819 GCA_000444245.1 Botryllus schlosseri | reverse complement strand
CGACTTGACTCGAGTCATTTTCTCAAAATACGGAAATGACTCGACTCGACGACCAAGTCATATGACTCGAAACACAAACAGCCAAGACCGATATTTCATCGTAATTTCGAAGAATAGTAGAGTAACCACCCTATTGGGATTTCGTCTATTGGTGCTATTACTTGAAAATGCAATCAGAAACAGCTGAAAGTGAGGAAAATTGGTATATTATAAATGCGGACCATTCAATATGACTAAACTGAGTTATAAAAAGTAAGTTTAACAAGATTTTAACTGGAAACTGAGTAGTCAACACAAAGAGTTGGACTCGGACTCGAGTCATAATACCATATTTCGGACTCCACCCTCTGCTCGATGACTTGGACTAGGACTTGACTCGGTGGTGAGATGAAAATGACTCGAGTCAAAACTATAAAAGTCAAATTGAGTTGTGACTCGGAGACTTGTGACTTGGTTACAACCCTGCGTCTATGGTTGAAATTATATTTTCTTTTCAACTTCGGACCACTTCCGACATGGCACTGGCAACGTGAAGAAAAACCCAGCAATAAACGAGCATGCACCTTGCCAGTTCGCGAAATTATTTTCTCGAAAGTTTGCTCGTAATATTCAGCTATCCGTTTGTGAATCTTTAGTGACTCTCTGCAGAGACATTCGCTCGTAATCAGACTATAGCAAGAACGAAACACACTGCAAGTAGCAAGTCAGCGAATTGTGCTTTAACATTTACAAATTGATATAACGAATGCACCGATGTCTAATATAAAAATTCGATCTTACGTACGGGATCTATGTTCATTTGATAGCCTTATATTGTTATATAAATACCACATCCGTCCGAATTGTTGGTTTCTGTATAACTTCTTTTTGAGATAATATCTGGCGCAAGTATGGAAACCGGTGTGTCACCCTTAACAATGCATCTATGCGGTCTAGCCTAGGGTTACCATATTTCCGTGAGGCAAATTCCGGACACTCTTCAGCGCCCACTAGCGGATTCGAAAATGAGATATGTCGCATCGTCTGTCAATATGACGTCACAGTAGCAAAACATTGCCAATCGACTGTACACAGCAGTGGTTCTCAACCTTTTTTTAGACACGCTCCCCTTTTTGATAATGAAAAATTTCGCGCCCCCTATTCGTCATATCACAAAATCCAACTGGGATGCTAGCAACCCCAACAGATTGTTTGGTGGTATGGTCGGTTATGAATGTTGATGAGAGAATAAAAAATATGAAATTGGGTCTATATAGAGAAAAACACTCGTGTATTGGAGGTAAATCGCGCAGGGCGCGAACATTTTTTTCAGGTGACCGCTTCTTCACGCCTCCTTCAGATGTTTCACGCCCCCCTCCCAAGGGGGGGGGCGCCCCCCAGGTTGAGAACCCCAGGTATACAGGAATGATGTGGAACATAGGCCATGAATTGGGCCATCTGTAATGTGATGGTGTTGATACTTGTTAGGGTCTGCAATAGATTTCTCCATTGGTCGGATGAAATAGTCTGGCGGGCCGTGTCTGGCCTGTCGGGATTGTGTTTGACAGTCCTGCTATACTGTTAGGTCGGGGCGGCTATTTGATTCTGTGTTTTTTTTTAATCAGGTCCGAAACAACATTTTTTCTGCCCCCTTCCGCCTAAAAAAATGCACTGATCCTGGGCCCACCATAGGGTAATCGATGTAGCTGCTCCGGCAATTACTATATGCATTTGGCTGTCAAATATTTTGCTTGAATTCTGTCTTGATTCTTCCATTAGGCTACTAAGAAATGAACCAGCAGGTTGGACATCCGCTGATTTCCAACCTTTTATGGCCGCAATCTCATTTCAAACTTGAAAATGTTTCGTGGCGTAGCCGAAAACTTGATAAGCTGATTACTAAATAATTCAGCTTGCCCAAACTCACTCCTGGCCTAGGAAGGTGATTACGTCCAACCTCATCGCGATCCCCAGATAAAGACAAACGACCCCAAGATTTGGAACCACTATCTGTGACTGAAGCCTCCAATCGGCCTTAACCAACTCTAGGAATATACCGATAGCTTATAATTGCGATTACCATTAGACTTATTTCAGCAAATGATGGTTGTTCATATTTATTTTTGATTGCATTTTGGCGAGGGAGGTGCCTGGTGCTCATACTAATATCAATATAAGTTACAATACCTCGCGCGCCGCGCGAAGAAGAATTTCGAATTGCATAAATCTACTTGAAAATAATATTGTTTATGTTGATTTACGAAAAACTTTCCAGCCTACTTCAAGCCTTCAAAATTCCGGACATTTAGGCATATTTTAGAAATTCCTCCCGGACGCAGATTTTTCAGTGAAATTCCGGACATGTCCGGGAAATTCCGAACGTATGGCAACCCTAGTCTAGCCGAGTTGTTGTCGTAATTCTTGTCAAATGGGCGGAAGACAGCATATAATTGTCCAGTTGCTACATTTGGTTGCGTTTAAAATTTCAGCATGTACTTCGCCATTGTTGCAATCTGTGGCCTTAGTCATCGCTAGCTATCATTTACATCAGGGGCGGGCAACATACGGCCCGCGGGCCGGATCCGGCCCGCGACAGGATTTTGTGCGGCCCGCCGACAGTTTTCGGTCTTACGTGATGATGAGGCCCGCGTCGCCGTCAACATTAGGAAGACAAAACGACGTTCCAATACAACTGATGTTCACCGCTTTGACGTATCCAGGGGCGAATGGGGTAATGCAATTCCCAAATTTTTCGAGAATATTCGTAATATTTATAGATAGTGGAATATTTTCCGGCAGATGGAATAAAACTAAAAAATTTCGAGTGCTTTGCGCGATTTAGTGTCTCTACGTACGTGTCTTGATTATGAGAATACAGTATCATAGATGCACTAGAATAGCCCGAGCCGTGGGGTTGCAGGAGTTTGCAACAAAGTAATTAATAAGAATGAACCCGCCTGAAGTGAATAATCTGCCATAAGCTCATGAATGTATATTCTTATGCCATGATCAATGTTCAAAATTATAATTATACGTGCTGTAAATTTTCGAAGAAACCACTTGATCATACACTCACCAATATCATTGATAAAATTCATTCATTCATGCAAAAAATTTCGCGCTTCGCGCGACTACGAGCCAGATCTACTCAGTTCTTTGATCACATTCATATCACCGATTTGGGCTCGCCCATGAATCGGGCGTCCAATCCAGATATAGTTCGTAACTGCATGAATGTGTGCGTCTCTGAATAGTATGTACAAACGGTAGTGCAGGGTAGGATAGACGGATCTGTGGCGCGTTCCCACGGGGGGAGTTCCCCTGCTAAACTCAGAAAATAAATTCAGAATCCGGTCTGCCTCATGTTCATGTTCCCCTATGCGGCCCGCCGGATGGAGAAGTTGCCCGCCCCTGATGTACATATTTCTTTACGGAAATGTAGGGTTGGAATTATAAATATGCCATCATGTGACGTCATAGGTTCAAGTTCGCGTTCACACAGAACCTTTCAAAAAGGTTCGCTTTCACACCAACCAGAACCTTTCGGGGATTCACACCATCCCTATAGAATATAGCCTTATAGGATTCGATTTGAAGTATTTCAAATTTTGGTGGAACCAACTTAAACTTGGAGCCCATGTGACGTAAGAAATGTTTGGGTTTGAAAAGATGACGTAAGTCAGATATTGCCTTGAGTTTCACATGATTGCTTATCAAGTTTGCTATTGTAGTTGCCCATATCATATTATATGTAGCCTAAACCACGATAAGGATCGGTCAAAAAATAATTTACCGTAAGTGGTAGCTTTCCTGGTGGTATGCAAATAAACTTTGCTCTACCCCCAAGTTTACCTACAATTTGTGGTATTTTGTATCAGGAAAAATAGTCCAGTATTCCACATTAGACCGCAATCCGGAATCTAAACTAAAATTGATGGCGTCGAGTGAGTTATCGAAAATTGGCAACTTACAGTCGCATTCGTTTGATATTTGTAATATGGGTTTTCATGCATAGTAACCAGAGTCATTTTCAATTCATTACAATAACGTTGCTGATAACAATAAGTTAGTGATGACTGATGACTTTTGTGATGACGGATATCGATTTTAATAAAAATTGCGCTCTGTAATGGACTTTCCAGATCTCTCATTCATCCGCAAATTGTGTGAATCCGTCAGTGGACTTTTATATTATCATGTACATTTGAGCGAATTGTTTTCATGACTGTCAGTTACGCATCCACAATAAAAGGCTACCTTGTAACCTTGTAACCAAATAGGGCCGCTTTTATAGTAATGACTAAGCGTTGTCAAAAATTGTAAGCCCAATCATTATTATTTTTACAAGTGTAGGCTATCCGTATCCGTTATTTGCGGGCATGTCTGCATCGCTGAACAAGTTTTGAAGACACCGTGTTGACAGGCAGAATAAGCTGAAATACATTTATATAGGCTACTCTACCGCTGTGATCTCGTAAGCTGCCTAAGGTTGAGGATCCAGTAGACGTTTTCGGCATTAATTTTATAGAAGGAGCCATCAACGAACAATATCATATGCGTAATACGTATCCATACATAATGAATCTTTCTATATGTGCATTATCATTTCAAATATCTGGCTGGCGATTCGTTTATATTTGAAATATGTCTTCGATCAAGGTGAAGACTTACTTATTCAATACTAAGTTCAGTCCAGATGTAAACTCAATGACTTTGAATCAGAGCAATCCATACCTATACGTTCATGTCATATATCCTATGTGTGATATTTCAGAACATGGAAATGCGATATCCGACATCGAAACAATGCCAAGCGATGTGTTGCGAATGGCACAGCGAAGTGAGTAACTAACTCTCGTGGGCTTCTGTCAGTCAAGCTCTTGATTGAAATACCTCAACGATCATCTCAAATCAATTATATTCTCAATTTGAAATCTTACTCATACCGTTTCTTCATAATATAGCATGGTAAAAAAAACCTCTCTCTGCAATGAAATGCGACAGTTTCAAAACGATGAAATGAATGCGGACTTCAGTCAGGGTTTTATTCCTTAGGCCCCTTCGACCCGATATTGATCTCATTGTCAACGTAAATATTCTCATCTTATCATTCTAGTCAGCGCCTGCAAAAGGCGTGGCGGACTTACATACAAAACCAAATGCTACACCATCCCGTATGTGTAGGCTTACCATATTTTGGAAATCTGAAAGGGGGACACTTTTTCAGAAATCTGAGGCTTGCAAAACCGGAAAAGAATTCTCAAAAACCGGTGAATTTATCCCACTTTATGATCGATTGCCTAAAAAAAATAATAAAAAAATAAAAAGGTCTTCTTTCCGCTCAGAGCTCAAAATACCGTTTTTCTCTCCGCACTGCAAGGTGGATGACTAAAAAATAAAGAAAAAAGGTCATCTTTCCGCTTGGAGCTAAATTCACCGTTTTTCACTCCGAAATACCCGCCGGAGCGTCACTTCTGTGCTAATTTACGGCTTATCACTCGCAATTTGCTCTATATCTGACCTAAATTTCTTACGGCCATAAAAAGCGGACGCTTGGCTGACTGGTCGGGACGCCGGGACAAGACCTTAAAAAGCGGGACTGTCCCGCCTAAAACGGGACGTATGGTAAGCCTACGTATGTGTCATCTACTAATCGCATCAGTTTGACAGACGCTAATTGGCATTGTGGATCAAAGCGAGCCGAAATTCACAACCAAGATGAACAAAATGTGCTGCAAGAGTTTCTCAGATCAAAAATGCCGAAGTCGCGCACATCTATGAGTGCCTGGGTTGGAATGAAATTCAATTACGATGTGGGTATAGCTTACTAAAGCTTATTTGGTGGATAAATCTTCTAATTTTGAATCCTCACGTGATTCACGAAGACCATTTTATGATTAGTAAGCTATTTGTATCCTTTATCGAGAAATCAAATTTGGCGGGCTATCGCTCATTTTCAATTACAGTTCACTTAAGTTCCAATCGTGCGAAATACTACATCATTTTCATAAGGCCCCTAGTTGACCGCGCCCGGGGGTACAGCGGTGTACTATTCAGTCCGATCTAAGGTTATGATTGATTCTAATATCTCAGATTCGATGAAGTGACATCATAATTCTTCCATTGATGAAACATTACCATATCTATCAACAGATGGTAATTTGATAAAACTTCCTTTTTTCAGAGCAGAATGTTGCAACTCCGTAACGACTCATCGTCGATCCTGCAGTTCTAACGTGGAAAGCTTACAACCCGCCCTACTGCTGTGGTGACGAAGTAATTCTTGGTGTTTCAGCAGACAATACCGGCCTGTGGGTTAGCTATAAACATTCTCTGCCCGCCGCCATTTGTGAATCGGACTTGAAGAACTACTAGAATTTAGTTGGTTTTCATGTGTAGTTACGCATTCAATAAAGAAAATATTGTAACGTATCTTTATTCACCTGTCAGTGAGACGGTCCTGATCGATAACTCATCACACAGGGGATTGATCAGGCCAAGATTGAACTGTATATCACATGAAAGCAGTTTTGTGGGGTTGGTATGCTTGGTTTCTGTCCGACAAAAAAGAGTTTTCTGTCTATTTTTCGTTATTTCGATGGATACTTTTTCTCAAAAAGCTACTGGACTGAGAGATTACAGATTCGACCGATATATTTCTACTGATGCAGAGCAGACTAGTACGCTATCCGCTTATAGCAAGATTATGCAATCACACCCGACTTTGTGCACCAAAGTTGAGTAAGGATTCGAATTTGGATATGATGGTTTTGGCCTTATCTTGACTTGACATGAAATTTCTCGTAAATTTCAATTTTCATGCGGTTTTGGTCAGATTTCAATAACTAGCGGAGTTTGATTATGATTTCAATATCCAATGCGGAAGAGTCATCTCTGTTGCGCACTGGGGTTGTTCAAAATAACTTTGTTTTTACGGATTCCGGGCATTTCCTGATTAAATTGTTAGGTGCCTGAAAACGCTGCACATTAAATGCGACTCGATTCCAACTGGTAGATGTGAAAGCACATGACTTTGAACATTTAGATCAGTGGTTCCCAACCTTTTTCGGTGACAGGGCCAAATTTAGAATTTCAGAGTACGGCAGGGGCCGCACGAATACCAAGGCAAGGAAAGGAACCCAAAATAGTCGCAAAAATATGAAAATTGGCATTGTTCCGATCATTCGCTTGACGCCATTGGCCATTGTGTTGCCGCGCTCCCGTTGTTCAGAACAATCAACCTTTGCTGGCTATTCCGGAGTAGTTTTATTGCCTTGGCGAAATTTCAATTCGTATTTTTGGAATCAGTGCGACACTTGCTTTCGATAAACACCGACATATCAAAATATTCGGACTACTAATTATGTTGCTTTTTGCCGGCTAAGCAGTACGCTGCCTACGCATCTCGGCGTATTCAATCGTGAGTCACTTGTTGCACATCTATCCGTAAATTAGTTATCAATAACAAGGGCCGTAACAGCACTTCGTCAGCCCCCCCCCAAAAAAAACGTTTCTCTTGCCCCCCCCCATAGGGTGATAAACAGAACTTCGAAACCCCCTCCGGCTAGATGGCTGTTTACCGCTATTTATCATCTAAATCGGGTGTCCGTTTTAGGCAGCCTATCTCGACTAGCGGGCTGTCTGCTACTGACCGACGCCTGGAAGAAATAAAGAATGCTCTGCGCTATCACGATGCCCTTTGCCGACAACGGATGGCATCGAAGACACTGATCTTCACAAGGAAGTGGAAGCATGTGTGCGTGCTCTGGTCAGCGGGCTGTCTGCTACTGACCGACGCCTGGAAGAAATAAAGAATGCTCTGAAAGAAGACAAGACACTGTCTACTGTTATGACATATGTTGTTGGAGGATGGCCAAAGAACAAAGAAACTTTAAATCAGTGGTTCCCAACCTTTTTCATCTCGTGCCTCCCTTGGCCGAAATTTAAGCCAAAATTCCCCCCTTAGGATAAATCTGCCCGATGATTAAAAAAGATCATTTTTACCGCGCAAACACCTGTTGACTGAGAGAATAAGACGGGCTGTACCAAGTGTTTGTTTCTAGCAGTGCTGTAATAACACTTTGCAGACCTCCAAAAACAATGGTCTTGGACCCAATCACTCAAATTCTGGAAGGCTCGATTCAACAGACCCCCACACTTCCATTTGTGTTTTCGGCTTACCATCCACCACCAATCGCTAAAACAACTGCCGTGAAAAATCAGTATGCATAAGTTTACTGGTCTCGCGATTTTTTTCTCAAGCTTGCGTATGCATTTAGCCAATAATATTGGTACTTTCACATATGACAGGGTTGACCAGACGCGAGTCTGACTCGAGTCACCATTTTCTGATGACTCGACTTGACTCGAGTCATTTTCTCAAAATGCGGAAACGACTCGACTCGACTCGAGACAACCTGGGTATTGACTCGACTTGGACTCGAGTCATTGTGCATGACTCGAACCAAGCCATATGACTCGAGACTATAAGACGGCCAATACCGACATTTCATTGTAATTTCGAAGAACAGTAAAGTGACCACCCTATCGGATTTTCGTCTATTGATCTTGGTACTTGACAATGCGACAAGAAACTGCTCAAAGTGAGGAAAATTAGTATATCACAAATCCAAATCATTCAATATCACCAGACAGTGCAGTTGACTTGAGTGTGACTTGGACTCAATGGTGAATTGAATGAAAGTGATTCGAATTGACTCTATTCAAAATAATGAAAGTGAGATTGATTTGTGACTCGGAGCCTCGGGACTTGGTTACAGCCCTGATACATAACGTACACGTGATCAGACTCCCTGCTGGAGCTCATTGAAATTTAGGCCATCCATTACGTTTCGGCAACATTGCATTTTTTCGATCAGGTTGCTGTTCACTAAAAATAAAGCAAGGCCAGCGATCTCTTTGACTTGAATCGATGACGTTGGAATATTTTGTCACTGTCTGAAAATGTTGACTTGAAAATATAAAATATATATTTTCACTAGAGGCCTTGTTGTGATAGATTCGGCACGACATTTGCTCGCTTAGGATACATTTGACTGAGAGGCCGTCGCTGGCCTACAAAATTGCAGAAAATCTGAACTAGTTTAAAAAAGGAGGGATTTGTATGTGAAAAAGAGATTTCAAATAGCATTTGAACATACTTTCAGCAAACAAAAACAGGCATAAGGACCATACGTTCGAATATAACTGGTTGGCTACATGACAGTTCGGACATGAACAATTTGGGAAATCCGTTACAATTCTAAAGTGGAATTCCTCCCTAAAAATTGCAAAATTCCCCCCAAGGGGGGAATTCCTCCCCCGTTGGGAACCACTGCTTTAAATGGACCGTTGCGTATCTTCTGGAATCTCAGAGACGTGTTAACAGTACATGACAATCTCTTGCTAAAAAGCAACAGACTCGTCATACCACCGCCGTTGCGCGAAGATGTTCTGAAGCACCTTCACCAATCGCACCTTGGAATAACCAAGACCAGACAACTTGCAGCACAAGCTTGCTGGTGGCCGGGTTATTCAAAAGACATTGAACATGCAGTACTCAACTGCAACCTCTGTGAAAAGCATCGACGAGATCGAACTGAACCGATGATGGGGACCGAATTTCCGACACGCCCATGGGCTAGAATTGCCGCTGATTTTTTCCAACTGGAGGACAAGTAGGCTACTACCTTTTGATCATGGATTACTACTCCAGAGACATAGAACTGTTCTCAGTAAAAAAACGATCTCGTCACGGGACACAATTTCAAACTTCAAGAATGTGTTCTCTCATCATGGCATCTGTGATGTTTTGCTTACGGACAATGCATCGGTCTTCGTTTCCTCTGAATTTTCTCAGTTCTCCAGAGCCTGGAATTTTCAACACCTCACCTCTTGTCCGAAATATAGCCAGGGCAATGGCTTCATCGAGAGAGGAGTGCAAACTATAAAGGCCCTGCTTAAGAAAACAGATGATGTCTATCTGACGCTACTGAACTGTAGGAACACGCCCTTGCACACTGGGTTATCGCCCGCCCAATTGAGCATGGGGCGCAGATTGAAGACAAAGGTGATTTGTCATCCTGATAAGCTACGACCACAGACTGTCGATGCCGAAGATCTTCGAAAAAAGGAGACAGAGTATAGACAAAAAATGGTTGCGATTTACAATAAAAGACATCGTGTGGTTGAGAATGATAGATTCGGGATTGGAGACCACGTATACATTCCTGATTGTGAAAGGATGGGTATCATCAAGGAGATGCATGAAAATCCTAGAGCGATCATCGTTGAAACGAACAATGGACTAATGAGGCGTAACCGAAAACACTTACGGAAGTACAACCCTCAAGAGGAACCTAAACCATCTGTTCCGCATCAGAATAAACCGGTTGAATATTGTCTTGTAGCGTCGAAGAAACCAGGACACCATCAAGAAGCCAACGGTTCAACTGAACCTACCGGAGAGAATCCCGCGAGACGATCCTCGAGAATTAGAAATCCGCCTCAACGATTTATAGAGCAATATTGATCATATACACAGGTTTCAAGATCAGGGGCAGAATAATCCCCTAACCTGTTGTACATCTTGGGAGTAGTCTACCTCCCTGGTGACTCTGTCTGTTAAGTTTAAATGCCCTGCTCTGGCTAACCTTGCAGGGGCAGAGTCACCTTGTATATATTGTTATCGCTGCTGTATTGTCACTTGTATATAATGTAAGTAGTGTCGATGTCTCTTCCACTAAAAAAGGGAGATGTGGTGTTATGATATGCTTGATTGAGCATAGCGATGGGTTCCGTATTGTTTTGATGGCAGACAAGCATGTGGTCTGCTGGTAATACATTGGAGTTCGGCTTGTAAAGGTATCTGTCTAAGTAGACAGCTAGAAGCTCAGTGATAATACTACATATACCCAATACAATGACCGTGGATAACGTAAAATCTATCCACAAGAAATAGCGCAGACCGCTTTGGGTGCTTTTTGACATTACTTCAACAAATAATACAAACATATTAACAGATCGCTAAGGTGCCGCAGCGACCCAAAATTATACCCTTTCCGACACGAACTTTTAGAACCCTTCAGGGAGGAAATTTGCGTTGCAGTAACTTTTAAATGTGAATATTTAAACAGCTTCTTGGAGATACAGAACTTCAATATACAATTGAATAGTATATTCATATTGAAATGAACCTGAATATTTTCGGCTGACACTCGTCAGGGGTAATCGTCAGCAACTAGCAGTATCAAAATACACCAGCCAAGGCTGTGTCAACAAAACGAGTTCGTGTATCATCTAAAAATAGTACATTGAAACGCTTTCGTATTCGACATTTCGTGCCGGTGACGTCATATTTTGTGTTACGATTGTTGATATACGCTGTTCTTTTGAATTCTCTACTAGTTGCTGACGATCACCCCTGACAAGTGTCAGCCGAAAATATTTGGGTTCATTTCATTAAGATAGCTGCGGGTTGATCACGACTTCACGAAAATGTCGTTTCCATGCTAATACATATTTCATACATTAAGGTTTTAAGGCTCCCGAAGTTGAAAATACTAATCGGTATAGAGCCACAAAACGGTCGGTCATATACAAAATAGCAGCAATACTCGATTTCAGACTCGAGTACGCGAGTCATTGTGCTCAGTCCTACTGTTGCGCAATGGCAAGCAATGGAGCTTAAGCAAAATTAGCCAGCGAAAAATGAAGACTGAAGAGTCAGATCAGGTGGTCGTGTCATCCAATGCCAGGATCTTCTGACAGAATGTCTAAAATGTTTTATTTATATGTACTTCATCATTTTTGCAGCATGTAATTCTTCAGCCATTTTTTGCTTTCTCTTCTTCAATGCAATTTTCATATTTCTGCGCCGCTTTCATTTCGAAATATTTCAAATGTAGGTCATGCTTCTCCTTTGCCATTGCCAGAATATCATCTGAAATAAGTTGGTTTAACCCTTTATAAGAATCAGGAAATCAAGTAAGCAGCAGGGAACGTTTTTGCAGCTTTTGAATATTTTTTATAGTATCCGGAAGCTTTCTAATACTCAGTCAGAATGTCAGAATATATGTAGTATGTTGTTTCAAGCTGTTAGAAGGAATTTTATATTGCAACTTTGTTGGTACTGCAAAACAGAACTTTGCTGTAGTCATGTATATGAAGATATATCTCATTTCGTGCTACTTGCTACCATTCAATATCTATATATGATCAATGAAAATACTATACTACGATATTTACTGTGAACATTCTCAAACATAGCACCAATCTCTGATGGAGCAGGTCCTCCACCAGTTTTAGCGCGTTCTCTTCGTTGATTGAAATAAGCTTTTTTCGTCTTCAGCTTCAGATTTTTCCACAGGTTTTGAATTTGACCAAGAGTTCTGTGGACACCAGTATTTGTGGCTCTAAACTGTTCAAATACTGTCTGCCAAGCTTTTTCCCTTTGTTTTGTGCTAATGGTGACCCCGTCCGTTTTCTTATTTTCAATGATATTCAGACCATCTTCAACAAGCTCAATGACTTTATATTTCTCCAGCTTACTAAAATTCTCTCTAATTTTGTAATCCGTTTCTGTAATTGAAAGAAAATGACCACCAATCATAAGAACTTATTCGCTCAACATTCAAATGAGACACTGTATATCTGCAGTGTCGCTAACACTTCAACATATCGGTATAAATCTATGTCTTTCAGCTGAACACCGTACACATGCAACGTCCTCTTGAAAGATATCCACAACTTCCTACCTCCGCCAACAGCTGATATATTGGCGGATTATATGGCGTCATTTGCGTCAGTTTGCGTCAACGAGAGGAAATCATTCGACCCGCCTCTGGATCCGCATCAGTGAGCCGTGATCATGCTATTGTAGCGTACCGCCCCCTCATTACCATGATAATCCACACTGATCATCAATCATGCTGCTATTTGTTGCCGTTTGCGCACCTATGTGGGTCAGTCGCTTTTAGCCACCGTCCGAGGTCAGTCGTCTTTTAGTCTCCGTCGGACGAGCATCGTCGTGTTTTAGTTGTTTTAACAAAAGGGTAATGCTGACGTGTCTACTTTGTTTTACCGAGCCGCGGACCTAGAAGAAAGCGGGACCACGACAGAGCACGCTATATTTTGGTGACCCCGACGTGATATCGTCAGCCGACTCAAACCCGACGTGCGCCAGCCTACTCGCACCCCTTGCTCAGCTGTATTTGAAATGTCTTCTCGACGACGACGACGACGACAACAATCGATGGAAGATATTGCCAGCTCGGCCAATTTCACTGGTGCCCCGAGGATGCCGCCACCGGTGGTACATTTCTGGTCCCATTCGCCAGAGTCATGGTTTGTTTCGGTTGAAGCCGGATTTTCCAGTTATGGAGTTACGGACTCTGCGTCGAAGTATTTTCATGTTCTGAGATGTTTGGACGGCAACCAGCTAGAATTAATTCGTTTGAAGTTACCTGCCCCAGAAGACGACGACTGCTACGAGGTATTGCGAGATCTTCTGATGCGCGAGTACGCCGTTCCCTTACGGGACCATGTTAGGGAGCTTTATAGTGATCGCTGTAAAGATTTAAAACCCTCTGAACTTCTGAAAAAATTACGAAATGCAATGGGGTCTCTATCAAACACACCAAGTTCTGACTGTTATTTGAAAGAAACGTTCCTTCATCATTTGCTAGATCATATTGCTGGGATATTGTCGTCACATGTAGACGATACCGTGGAACAGCTTGCCCTACGAGCTGATAGTATATACACTCGCGCTTCCCCTCGTAGTTTCAAATCATTACAGGTATCATCAGACTAATCAATTGGATGAATTGCAACGAACTGTTCAATCGATAGCTCGAGAGATCGCGGAATTGAAGGCGATACCTTCGGCACGACAATTACCTGCAGCGGGCGGACAAAGCTCGCACAATTTCAATCGCAGTTCCGTTCCTCGCCATGAACCCTTTAGAGGTGATCGGCCAGCTTTTCGAACGCAGTCAAACCGTTCTGAGACACGTGGTGAGGTAACTCGATTTGCTCATCTGCGTGGTACGAATCAGTTGTGCTTTTATCATGATAAATTCGGTGAACGAGCTCGAAATTGCCGTCCACCCTGTTCATACTCTTCAAATCGCCCTTTTTTAGACGGAGGCCTCGTGAGGGATCGCAACAATTTTCAACAGTGAATGCTAACTCTGACTGCCAAAACCCATGTTGCATGTGCGAGATTCGATTTCAGGGCAGATTTTCCTCGTCGATACAGGAGCATCCGTTTCTGTTTTGCCGACTTCGAGTAACGTTTTCAAGAGTAAACCAGGACCAAATCTGTACGCTACAAATGGATCAAAAATTGCGACGTTTGGAACGAGATATTTACGGATCGAGTTCTTCGATAGACACAAGTATGGATTTCGATTCTATATTGCCGATACACACATTGCCATATTGGGGGCTGATTTTATTGAGCGATTTTCTCTCGTCGTTGATTTGAGGAGCAATTGCCTGATTATTACTGTTTCAGGAGGTTTCATTCCTGGCTGGAAGTGTAATCCAGTAGTTCGCGGGTTGAACTTAATAGCGCCTGATCACAATAGGCCATATGTAGATCTATTGTCGAGCTTCAACGACATTACCATTCCACGGAATGCAGCAGTACGAGCTAATCACGGTACTGTACATCGAATTATTACTAACGGATGTCCCACTCGTTCTCGCTGTCGCCCATTGCCGCCCCATTTGAAACAAAAGGTGAAGAATCGATTGCAAGAGATGTTGAAGTCCGGTGTAATCATTCGCTCGAAATCGCCTTTCGCCTCTCCCATCACAGTCGTTTCAAAGGGGTT
>ATSW01013452.1:0-12231 GCA_000444245.1 Botryllus schlosseri | reverse complement strand
AAAGACTCGAAAATTGGTATCCGCAGCTATCCTGCTAGGCGCTCAGCAATTACGGATAGCATGGAGGAGGAAAAAAACGGGGGCGCAGACTAGATGACCTCATGGAGCCGTATCGCAACTCCGTCGTCAAAGCATCTCGATGGTGCAGGCGAAAAAGAATATCATATCTCTCCCAAAAAATCGGTAAATCCAGTCCAAATCCTAATCCGTTCAGAAAGAAATCTCTAATCCAGTCCAACTCCGACGAAATTTCACAAATCCTGTTTTTTCGAATCCTAATCCTAATCCATGTTCATCTCTGAAGCTTTGCACGAGCATAGAATGTAAACGTGGAATGGCAACGACCGATTTTGCTGCTTCGGACCGATTTTGCTACTTCGTTCCGTTTCGCTGAAGCTTTACTCATACTTATTTTACGGCAGCTACTGTAGGATTTCTGGCAATCCAAAAGTCGTCTTCCAGAGCGCAGAATTAACTGAATCTGGTCTTGATCGAAAGCTACTGTCACACTGAAACCGAAAATGTAAATGAAAATATGATCAGGCACTGAACCACTTAGAATTCGCCCTACAAGTCCGAATTATCGGCATTGTCCGAACAATCGAATAGCCGCAATGGGTCATTGTTATGGTCATTGTTTTGCGGTCATCCGATTGTTCTGAACAATGCAGATTTTAGATGTTGAGGGTGATTTTTCATCTAAGTACGGGGCCTGACCATATTTTGATTCAAATTTTCGGAATCAGTGTGATAGTACCTTTCGATCAAGACCAGATTCAATAAATTCAGAGCTTTGGAAGACAACTTTTGGATTGCCTGAAATCCTGCAATAGCTGCCGTAAAATAAATCCGAGTAAAGCTTCAGCGAAGCGGAACGAAGCTGCAAAATCAGTCGTTGCCATTCCACGTTCACACTTCACATTCTATAGTCTGAGTAGCCTATATTATGAGTATACTCTATACCAGAGGTCTCAAACACGCGGCCCGCGAGAGCATTTTGTGCGGCCCGAGACGACGTTTAGGAATTTCAAGTATTCAACAATGTATGCACGAGCCATATATCTTTTTAAATATAAGGACATGAAGTTCACGCTAAAACCACGATAAAAATCTGAAATCTCAACAAACTTCACCATAGCATCACTTTTAAAAGCTACCATGCGGTCGAGGATCAGCTATCACGTCACATTTCTAGTTTATGATGATAAAACACGAGCCGTTGATGATTCCTGACTCAAAATTGTGATTCGGTTTGGTGCGACCTTCTCGTAAAATTACTCAATTTCGGATTGACTGGATGATTAAATAGAAATGACTCTAGTTGAGTCGGGTCAAACGTTAAAATCAGAGAAGGAATTGCGACTCGGAACGGTGACTTGGTAATCATACGGAAGCAACAGCAATTAATGAAACTGCCATGGAGAATACAGAATAGTAATATATCAAAAGGTCGTAGCTTGCGTTGCATTGATTAGGCCTATATAGCTATCTAATCAGATCAGTATGGCAACAATTGGTATTGCCGCAATACAATGGTAATGTTCCTGGTGAGTAGAAGTATAGCTAACATAAGTATTATAGGGTTAGCTGGCTGACTACTTAACCTGGAGTCCTGTACTGTATCCTGGTGAGATCTTCTTAAGACGCGAATATACGCAAGACATACGAATATATTTCAGACGTTGTTACAAGTAGGTTTAGCAAATGAATCTCATCTCGAGTCAACTAAACATGCGCTTATATAGACTCGTGATCATTGCAATCGGAAGTCTTATTCGTTTCCTAATATGGCGTGGTAAACACAATGTTGGATATTATCATATGGTCCCGCAAGCAGGTGTATCACACCTGTATCAGCGGTATAAATTGCAACACTCTGCAACAGTTTGACAGCGGTTGCCTCTGATCGAATGAAAGCCAGATCGAATGAGATCTGCTTGCGGTTAGTTATAGGTTCATGTAGGTTTGGAGGTTGTCAGTTACGAGATATACACATTTCATGGTTGGGGGATCTCCTATACAGTACAGGACTCCAGGTTAAGTAGTCAGCCAGCTAACCCTATAATACTTTGGTTAGCTATACTTCTACTCACCAGGAACATTACCATTGTATTGCGGCATGGTGCCCCGAGTGAGGACATCTACTTCGTCTGAGTTCTACTTACAGAGACATAAACCTTATAAGTTGTTGCAGTATTCTGTGACCTCCGTGACGTATAGTTGGTTACATGCTGGGTGTTGTTTGTTCTCTTTATCCATGTTATTGTCGGTGGCGAGTAAGGTATAGTAGTAGCCTACCTTCTACAGCTGTAACACCAATGAATTCTTCACCGATTGGACATTTCTATTTCAGGGGTTCTTAACCAGGGTCTGTAGATGACCCCATCGCGGTACGAAGCGCCATATCAGGGTGTACAAGTTGCATTGTGGAATTAGGCCTATATGCTGTGGAATATTTTTGGCCAATTTAAGTAACTGGAAAATAGTCTAATATAGATACCACCAGAAATTGTGTTGAAAATGGACGAGCGGTAGCGGTACGAGCACAAGCGGTCCTACGATCGCTAAAAAGGTTAGGAAGCAATCATATTACCATGGCTCAATAATGATCTTATTTAAGTTGTTATTGATATGTTCCAATAAATCGAAGGCAAAATCTAACGCTAATTTAATTTGACTTGGGCAATGACAATAAAAATAGCCGCTAGATCTAGTCATCACGACTATATTAAAACCAGGATTAGGCTACACCGCTCAAATGCTCTGATATCAGATCAATCTTCAGTAGATTTTAAAATATTTTACATAGAATTGTGGCACGTCAAAGGTCCACTAGCTGCAATATTATAACCCGACAGTTTTACGATGCATCCTCTCGCATGATGTCTATCACTCATTAATTGGAAAAAATTATGCCCGGCACAAAAACAATTTTATTAAATTATTTCAAAATGTGATTTTTTCCGTGTCAAGCGTGAATAGTATAGAATAGCCAATTACATTTTCACGATGTTTGTGGATTGCCTGTCTGCAAGGTCCCGTCAAATAAGGCCTACTTGGAAATTATACGTTGAATATCCCTTGATGTTGCGGCCCGCGGCATCATCAGAACTAGGAAATTGGCCCGCGAGCACATTTGAGTTTAAGACCTCTGCTCGTACTGTGATCCTATTAGAATTTTTGGCGTAAATCGGTGATCCAGTGAATCATGGAAATATAGGCTACACGGGTGTCATAACGTTTTATGCTTTGGAAATTGCAGCAAACAATACGTTCATATTGTCGTATTTATTCCACTGGAAGCTTTTCGACTGGCTCTCTTCAGCAGCATCAACTTACGCAGGAAGGTCTTGCCAGACTATTTCTGTACACTATATTCAACGTTAGGGTTACCATACGTCCCATTTTAAGAGGATTTGTCCTCTTTTTTGACTTTTTTGAAAGTGTCCTCGGAGGACGCCCTTTTGTCCTCTTTTTTGAGATTTTGTCCTCTTTTTTGAAAATTTAGGCCAGATTCAGAGCAAATTGCGAGTGTTATGCCGTAAATTATTTTGAGCTAAGATGACCTTTTTTTTTAGTCAACCGATCACTAAGTGGGAAAAATTCACCGGTTTTTGAGTCCGGTTTTGCAAGTCTCAAATTCCTGAAAATTCTGCAGAGAACTCGTCAGTAATGTGTCGATGATAACGCTCAACATACCACGTCTATCGACAATAGTTGGGAATAAGTTTATTTCGGAGAGTGCGGGAATGGTTTGATTTTCGCGGCTGCTACGAAGAATCATCATATTCCCGAATATATGATCACAACGTCTAGTAGAACACATTTTTAAAAATAATTAGGCTTGGGACTCTACATATATCTCACTAGTATCGAATTGAAATTGATGGTTATTTGCGAAATCTCGGTACCGGTGTCACAAGTATGGCACCCGTTTGACCATTGGGACGTCGACTAGAAGGACAATTTTGGTCTCGATAGAGTCGGCGAGACTATAGTGCACCCCATTTAAAAATGAACAGGCTTCGCACTTTGCATGTATCTCATTAGAATCGATTTGAAACTGGATTTTTTCGAAATTTCAGTACCCCGAACACGATTATGGCGCCGTTTGACCCTTGGGACGTCGGCTAGAAGTAAAATTCTGGTCTCGATAGGATCGGCCAGACTAGAACAAGCCATTTCAAAAAGAATTAGGCTTCCGACTTTACATATATCTCATTAGAATCGATTTGAAACTGGACTTTTGCAAAATTTCCGTACGTCGAACACAATTATGGTCCCCGTTTGACCCTTGGAACGTCGGTTAGAATTATAATTTTGGTCTGTATCGGATCGGCCAGACTAGTACAACCCATTTCAAAAATAATTAGGATTCGGACTCTACATATATCTCATTAGAATCGATTTGAAACTGGAGTTTTTCGAAATTTCGGTACCCCGAACACAATTCTGGCCCCAGTTTGACCCTTGGGACGTCGGCTAAAAGCTTAGTAGATTAATGCAGTGGCAAGGTGAGACCACCACGATCGCTAATCAGGTGGCCGTAACGTATGGGGATCGGTCGCAAAGTATGGTCTGTCGGTGGTAAGGTTATAATGAGCAAAAACCTACGATCGGTAGCAAGGTTATAAGTAGGTCTGGTTAGTTTTGTTACAAAACCCACGATCGTGATGAGATAATAAGAAGTAATTTGATTATCAAAAAACCCCCACGATCGCTGGAAAGACAAAGACAAAGTGATCTCTCGCGATCGTGACCTGGTTTTACAGACATACAGATCGGGGGTAAGGTGAAAACTCCTGCTATATCGTTGACAAGGTGATAATGAGAACAATACCTAATTAGTAAGGCGATTTTTTGACACGTCAATAAAAGTCAAAATTTTGGCAGTCTCAGGTAGCGTTAGGTCAAAATATTATCAAAAATATCAAAAGTGAAAAAAATTTTGAAACCGGCATTTCGTATTTCGTTTGTATCGCAGATATTTGCACTGTCGGTGAACTCGTCATTTGACATTTTACAGCTTTAACCTACTTTGTAGGCATACCGTTGTAGACGGCCCATTTTCTGCCCATTGCGAATCATAAACGGCCAAATGAAAGGAATAGGTTGACACGGAGTTATGCACCACGTACGGCAATATCCTAACTGAAGCAAGACTGCATGGGCATTGGTTCTTATATCAAGAAGCGCATGCTGATGTAGATCAGTGGTTCTCAACCTTTTTCGCCTCGCGGACCGGTAAAATATCAAAAAATGTCTGGCGGACCGGAGAACTTTCAAAATTGAAATGAGGTAAAAATGTAATGTATGCAACCGTACTTTGCAATTATATGGTGCCAGAGAGTGACATTTAGAGGATTTTTATCGTATTTAATTAGATTCATGATGGCATCCATGTGATTTTATGGTAGTGAGTCTGCCGAGTCGAGGTAAAATTGCCTTGCCAGACAAACGTGCTATCGCCGAGAGTCGTTTACAGTCTTTCGCGCCGAAGGCCGTGGAATTAAGCGACCAAGCCAACTCCAATAATTTTCTTCTCTTTGATAATATCGACAGAAGACGCGTATCGGAGTCGAACCAAGCATATATCTTGTCGTGCTACCTTGCTCATTGCCCACTGCCACCAGACGAAGGCTACTGGGCCCACTACGAATACAATCCGTGCCGCAAGAAAACACATTAGCCTACAGCAGCTATACCGGCCATCCGCAAATTCGGGCCGAAAAAGCACTTCTTCAGCCCACCCCAAAAAACCTTGGTCTTGGGGCCCCCACAGGGTGATGAGCCAAACTTCCGGGGTATTCGCCCCCAGACCCTACAGTTGGGTGCATATTTCACCTGTACTTGTGATCACATCCAATGTTCCCTCTAATTTTGACGAGTCTGCGCACACTCACTCACTTACTGCGTAGACCCTTGGACAACAGTGCGTAACAACTAAAAAAAGTCAGCACTTCGGATTTTTTGTGCGCAACTTAGATTTTTTGTGCGCATACACCGTGTCAGCATTGCGCATTTGCGCACGTGCGCAGCTTAGAGGGAACATTGATCACATCCATTCTACTCAGCCTAAGCAGAGAGTTTACGTAACTGATCGCAGCAATGACGAAAATTTTCGATCATTCACAACTGAAGCGGTTTTCTCGCGGCCGAATTTTTGGTCCACCTTTCAAAGTCCCATGTTAACCTAAACTTCATTATGTGTTGGTGTGTCGTGACGCGGTAATGGCTGACGTCGAAATACCTATAAATCATGCGTATTTCTCGCCTAAGGGCACCTAATAGAGAGAGAGAGAGAGAGAGAGAGAGATGATATTCTTTCTCGCCTGCACCATCGAGATGCTTTGGCGACGGAGTTGCGATACGGCCCCATGAGGTCATCTAGTCTGCGCCCCCGTTTTTTTTCTCCTCCATGCTATCCGTGATTGCTGAGCGCCTAGCAGGATAGCTGCGGATACCATTTTTCGAGTCTTTGGTATGACCCGGCCGGGGATCGAACCCACGACCTACCGCTCGAGAAGCCGGACGCATAACCATTACAATATCTCGCTACACTATAAGCATGACAAAGGCACACTACCTCGTCCAAGGCGCGAAAAGAAATTGAAAAATGTTGGAAAAAGTTTCAAATAAATACGCTGATTCATGTTCAATGGCGAAATAATTTTGGGCCCTTTTCGAGCTCGGCCCCTCTCCAATTAATCGGTTTGGGGTTCCCCAGTTACGGTCCTGCACAAAATGAATGAATCGAAAACCAATGATCAAACTGTGCTGTTTAGCGATGAGTGAGCTCGCGTCTGTTCTGTACATGTCGCTCGCATGTCGTCAAATGAAACGTCTTAAACTTTAAGTCAAATCGAACATGGTTCACGCCCTATATTACCTCACGAAGTTATGAATCAGTTTAAAATTTGATGTTTCATATATTTTATCAATGGACAAGCCTTCAACATTGCATCTTGAAAATTAAAGTATAAAATTGTAATATGCCTGCAGGACCGGCAGGAATGTCGTCGCGGACCGGCGGTTGAGAACCACTGATGTAGATAATATTGTCAGAATGAATCAAAACGGTGTGTCACGGTGTGTCAGTGTTAGCACAACTTCGATGTGGCCAGCCAGCCAACAACTGCTGCTTTTGAACATTCTTTACCCATTCTTGCTCAGCTACTTAGTAAGGACAGACACTTTCTACCCGAAAATGTAGGAAACTATCTTTGGTTGTACTGCAGCAAATTACTGTATTAATGTAAATTACTGCGTACTGCTTTGTAAGGAGATACAGTTCCAACCAGAAATAAAGATCGATAGTAACCGAAAATTCTAACATTATGTGCGATAACACCTAAACAATATACATGCCAAAGTTAAGTTTTTTATGGTCAGAAAATGTCAAAAATTTATTTTTGTAGGTCAAAATCGTTCGTATTTTAGGTCCAAAATAATCGCCCAAGAAATTAGTAACGCTGGTAGTTGGTTTGTCAGAGAACTCGCTTTCACTGTTAAATAATATGTAATTGGTAACGAATAAGTAATTACGAAATCACATAATCGACTTTCGGTCGTGTCTTAATAACAAATTGACACTTTCTGTTCTAACTTTCTGTTCCTTTGAGGCTTTGAGAGTTTAATCCGTTGCACGACTCGCGGTACAACTGAAGTTCAATCAAGGCCTTAATGTGAACTTGAAATCAAGATAATATTTTTTCAAATCCATAAATACGTGCGTTGTATCCAATAATATGAATATTGTTTCTTACTTGTATGTGGATTTATTCGCATATTGATTTGGAACAAAAGGTATTTGTTGATTTTTTTTTGTCCAGATTGAGTTACTTGAAATGCTATCATCATTGCCTCCGACATTTCAAAATCCCATAACACACAAAAGAGTCAATCAGCGAAATATCACCTGAAGTTTTAACCACTAGCAATTTACCGAACATAATCAAACAGTCGATATTGCAGGATATAAAGATTTTCACAAACACTTGGGTCATCACGAAAGCAATTCGGAATAATGTTTTCTACGTCCATCCTAGTCGGGGCAGACTTGAGAGTTATAAGTGGAATTCACAACATCAAAGAAATTGGAAATATGGCTCACCACCTCAAACTCACCCACTACATATATGTAGGATAATGTGATTCCACAGAAAACAGCAAATATTGTCCAAAGTCATAATACGCTTGCAAGAAGAATATGGAAGTGCAAGAAAGCAAAGAATATGATGTCCATAATATCACAATATAATGTGGATAATATAGTCACAAGCTTCGTTTCGATTTCGTGAAATCTACTATTCCCGACAAAAGAATACGTCTTAATGTTGACTTGCACATGAGAAATATATTTACCCGTATTTTACCTGCTTGTCAGTTTATTTCCTTTTCGTGGTCATCAATTCCAGGTTGGAAAATAATTTATTTGCAAATTATATCACTATCGTTTTAACGTGGCTATTTCAATGAATTGGAATAATTTCCAGCTAATCGGTGTCATATCGTTTTCGTAACTGGTGATGTCTTTATCCAATCTCTATCATAGGCCCTTGTCAACATGGAAATTAGTGGAAATAGTATCCCTGCAGGCAAGCATGGAACACGATTTTTGGCCATGACGAGAGACGAAATTTGCCACCGTAAATTTTATTATTTCCAAAATGGCCGAATTTTCAATTTAGCTGACCTCGGCATTTACTGGTTGGAATGTAACAAAATTTGATGTGCAACGTTTGTTAAGATAACCTGATGATTTGACAATGAAGCCGATGAAATTTGAATAAAAAAACAGGTTCATTTGAACACCCCTATTGCACATACATGATTATTTTCCATTGCGCTCAAACGTAAATGAAAAACAGGCATTAAATAATACTTGAAACATCTCCCGTACATGTCTCGTTGCTCAAAATATTTGTACTCTGTGGTTGCCACTGTCACTGACTGCGATGTCCCCGTCTGACAAAAGGCAAACTCCTTGCGGCCACGTCATCTGTCCCGGCTCAGGACCCTCCCTCCCAAAGGAAGACACGAAGGTTCCATCGCTCATGAAAACCTGAACCCTGTGGTTGTGTCTGTCGGCGACAATAATGTTGCCATGATGATCTGTGGCGATTCCTGCAGGATTATCGAACTGAGAATCGTTCGTTCCATCCGTTCCGAACTGAAAAAGATGACGGCCGTACTCATCGAAAACCTGAAGTCTGTTGTTGCTGTCGTCTCCGACGATGACCTGCAAAGACTTCAAAGGTCACGAGAGTTCTCATGTAACTAACGAGACTCCTACTCTGCCATTTGAAGTCACGGAAAGATACGTCGGTTTATTCAAACGGTTTTCTTCCGAACCGAACTTCCGAATGAACTGCCCGTTCGCGGAGAAAACTTGAACGCGTTTATTGCCGTAGTCGCAAACGTAAATCATCCCCTTGTCGTCCGTTGCAACTCCAAAGGGACTGATAAACTGTCCATCTCCTGAACCATAATAATCGACGTCACTTTCATCCACCACTGGGACTTCACACACATATCACCTGATCCGTTGCTACCGACCGTCTGAACAAACCGCCCGTGTTCGTCGAATATTTGAATTCGGTGATTGTTAAAGTCCGAGGCGACAATCCTTCCGTGCGAAGTCACACACACGTCACCTACGCCATCAAATTGACCTTCTGATTTTCCTTCGCTTCCGATGACCCCATTCGATTGTCCGATCGCGTCGAAGATCTAGAAGCACGATTAACCAAGTGTATAGTACAGGGTGCAGACAAGACGCAAACTGTTAAAAGTAAACTCGCAAACCTGAATCCGATGGTTGTAGCAATCAGCGACTACGATATCGTTAGCTGTCGTTGAGTAAATGCCATGTGGTGATCTCATTTGCCCTAAACCATTGCCTTTCGTCCCGAAGTATCTGCAAGTAGATTTCATTTCAACGACTTGATTTCAAGCTTTACGACGAACTTATTACCACTCACGTTTTTACTTTTCCCTTCTTTCGATATCGATGCAAAACGTCTGTCACGCGAGAGTCTTCAGCAGACTGTAGTTCTGAACGAAATTGTTTGGATAATGTGTCAAAACTGAATCGCGAGCAAACCTGATGTCCATCCGTTTGCGCCTTCTGGGACCTCCACCGCCCCATATGCGAGTTGCGCGTGCGCGGAAACGGTACCGAAATTGGATATTGCGTACAGCACGAGGTTTTCGTCGTCATTCGTCAACTGAACACATTTTGTTTCGTGTGATGTCACTGATGGGATTTCGTGCGGATTCACTCACTTTTATGCTCTGACGAACTTTGTCCGACGGGATTCCGTCGCTCTGGACATGGTCACGACCTCGTTGCGTCAAACAAAGTATTTCGCTCTGGAATTGCTGAATTTCTGGATTGCTCATATTAAGTGTTCGTTCGCATAACTCCGTTGCGATCTGGCAGTGAGTTGTCAAAGCCGCCATTTCTACTTTAAGCTCTCCCTGCTCACGTTGCAATGATCTGAAAGGACCATTTTTCAGTAATCCGCATGCTAAATTGCGAGGTGGGTAGAGGAACATTCACAAATCTAAATTTGGGCTCGCGACCAAAACAAGGTTGGATACCCCTGGATGAGACTAATTAGAGCGAAAAGTCAGTCATCTAATTATAATATAATTTGTGCAATGCTCTCAGTTGAATTCGAATATCATTTCTAGTTTTCCTGCAAATGCGCAGTGCTGAAACGGTCTCTGCGCACAGAAAATCTACGCTGCGCACAAAAAATCAGAAATGATGTTTTTTTCATAGTTGTTGCGCACTGTTGTCCAATGGACCACGCAGGCGCGCTGATTCGTGAAAATTAAGATGGGACATTGTCAGGGCCAAATAGTGTTATCACTGAAGTCTGAAATCGAGGTACAAGTGCGCCCCACAAAAGGTAACTATTGCGCTACGTGAAGAAATAAGAATTCACTATCACGTGCGCCTCACGGAAGATATTTTTTTCAGTATGGCCTCGTACGCGCGAGCGATACTGATATCATTTCAATAGCGCATTATTTCCTGGGAATGGCGAAATAACATGGTTTAACAAAGTTATAAATATTAATAGGCTAGCTCGAAGTTAATCTCCGAGAAACTAACGAATAGTTTTCTCCGCGTGGCCTGCCATTGCGTAAGATTTACTCAGGTCCGTAACTTTCGCACACAAACCCCCCAATTGGAGGGGCCGAGCTCGATGGGGGTCCAAAATTATTTCGAGAATTAACATAAATCATGGTGTATTTTTTTGGAATTTTTTCAGGACTTTTTTTTCGCGCTACGCGCTTTTTATTATTGTCAGATATCTGATTATTGGGTACCCTTTCCCAACAAAAATTACGCATGATTTATAGAAATGGGCAGTTAAGCGTAGGCCATTACCGCAGCATGACGCGTCAAGACATATGAAGTTAAAGGCTATGTAACATGCGACTCCAAGAAGTGGGCCAGAACGATCAGCAGTGAGAAAACCTTGGGCGAAAAAGACTGCCCCGGTGCTGACCGAAAACTTCGATATATACAAATATATGTGTGATTGTCCATGTCCATCGGCGCCTAAATGGCTGGCGCCGAATATTCCTGTCCTGGTGATCCGAGTCCCACAACAAGACAAATGCCATATCGAGGGAACATTATTTTCCAGTTAAGAAATACCAATTTGAAATCGTGAACGTCTTTTACTTTAGTACGTTTTGACGATTTCAACATCTTTTGACATAGCAGATAGGGGTCACGAAATAGCATCATGTAACGAAGTCATTATATCAACGGGTACGCCCGAAGATGTTTTATTATTATTTAGAGGGCATATCTATTCCAACACACCTCACTGGATCAGCTCTACCGGTAAATCTGATTATGTGAGCAGGGAGAGGATAAAAATTGATAGCAATATATATGCAATTCTCGATCATATCGTCCGATGCAATCATGAACTATATAAATTTTTCGCGCTTCGCGCGTTTAGGGACGCTGCTACTAAATGGGCACCCAATGTAGAAGATAAGTACCGGAAAAGCCTATAACCCTAAGGGGTCTGGGGGGCGAAGCCCCCCAGTAGTTGGTTTTATCACCCTATTGGAAAGTGGTTGCGCACTGTTGTCCGAGGGCCTGCGCAGTGAGTTGGCGTGTTTGCGCAGGCTCTTGAAAAATTAGAGGGAACATTGGTTACCATACATCCTCTTTTAAGAGGATTTGTCCTCCTTTTT
>ATSW01013451.1:0-14192 GCA_000444245.1 Botryllus schlosseri | reverse complement strand
CCTGTGTGCCTTGGCAGTCTCAACTGTATGTCATGTAACACAGAGTGAGTTGAAAGGTGTAGCACGCTTAAAGTTCCGTATTTTACCGGTATTCTGTGAGAACTTCGAGTTTATGGCAAAAGAAAAATAAATATAAATAAAGAATACCTATGCTACATAGTAAAATACTCTGTCATACTTTTGTGTTCTAGTCGAGAAAAGGAAGCAATGCTGAGATCATCACGGATATTTTCCCAGGGATCGGATAAAAATTATAAGGGAATTCTAGCAAACGCACTCGACTGTATCGTTAGGACTTTCGTTTCATTTACTTATCACACGGTATAGGTGTGTACCTGCATGCAATTTTCGTAAGTCGTAAAATACAGCAATATAGCGATTACATTATGCCAATAATAAGAATGTTATTTGAACCGTATGTATGTATGTATAGGGGGGAGGGGGGTGCTTCTCGGCTAACTGAGGCCTTTTGCACCATGCCTATTTTGCTCAATAATACGTATGGTACGTATGGTATTGGTAACCGACTGGTAGTCTTTTTTTCATTACAGAACTTAATTCACTGAATGGTAAAAGCAGCAGATTGGAAAGAAGCGATGCTATGCTAGTTAAAGGTATGAGTAATTATTTTGACTTATTCAAATGACAACTCAAGGAGTTTCATAAACGAAGGTTGTCATCGGATAAGTGTTTGACAAGTGCAATTACGTTCTTGGCTCTCATTAACGTATTGCAGAAATACACAATTAGCCTGGAACATGATACACTAATTGTTGCAATTGATGCAGTTACAACAGATACTACAATCTCGATCATGGTTTTCAGATATCAGATCTCTTACGTCAAGGATAACCGCACTTGAAAATGAAAATAAGAAACCATCAGGTGATATACTACTCTATCATAGCAAAATGAGATGGCTAATATACAATTATTTCATAAGTGGTCTATATCGAACTGTATTTGTTTTCGGTACTTTTTATATGTAGGCTGCATTTTTCGGCAGCTACACCAAATGGAAGTTATTCCTCCACAACTTCAAGGATTACAAGCACAACATATTCGAAGATTTGCATAGATTTGAAATAGTTACAGTCACCATTTGAAAACATATATGATAAAACATGCGCTGAGCTCAGAAATGTATTTGAAATATGCGGTATTTCAATATTATACATATGATAAAGCATTGTCCAATCACTCCTACTCATCACAGAATACTGTCCCCGTGTTTCAGAAAACGAGCCGATGAAGACTGAGATCACCAATTTGAAGAACAATGATGCTGCGCTAAGCACACGTAATACCAACGACTTCTTTCACATCCAAATCCAACATAGTTGGATTGCGCGGATCAAAAACAATCATTGGTCGAACCTATAGCCGAAGCCATTGTTTGCCTCCTATATATCCTGCTTTCGAACAGGATTTGCATGAGTACTAGGGATGGTGTGAACCTCTGAAAGGTTCCGGTTCGTGTGAACGCGAACGTGAACCTCATGACGTCACGTGACGTCACATTGCTAATTCCAACCGTACATTTCAGTGAAGTGATATATATTAATGTACAGCAGGGGTCACCAACAGGCGTTTCGCGGGCCGCATGCGGCCCGCGACTTGATTTGAGATTTCGGAAGAATGCTAAGAAAGGCATTTTGAAATGCTGAAATCGATTACAGTTTCAACATATTGTTGTTTTTGTTTCAAAATTAACTATTCTCCTGTGCCCAACATCACTATTCCTCACTAACCAAAACGGCTTTAGCGATGGCAACTATATTGGCAACAGCATTCCACCGCGGGAAAATCAGCTAATATGAATGGGCTGGGCATATTGCCTTGACGTGCAATGGCCCAAACAATGCCAAGGCCGATAGACGCTAGAAAACGGCTTAGTGCTTCGCTATGAAATCAAGCTTGACGTGAAGTTGGTCTTTCATCTAGTTACGTCTCTCGCTAGCCCCAATATCGATGAAAAGCGTTACCAGTTATCGTGCGCAGCTCAGAGTTCAGAATATAATGACTTTGATTATCATTATTTTTGTTGTATTTGTATTCCCTTGATAAATTATAACTTCTTTTGTGGTAACTATATATACAGGTCGCATATGTAAGATAACCCTTTGTTGTATTACCATAAAGTTTTAAATCATGGTTTCTAAGCTGTGTAGCCTATTATCGATATTGAATTCATGCGGCTCGCGACTGCTACGAAATTTGAAAAGTGGCCCGCGACCCTTTTTGAGTTGGCGACCCCTGATGTACAGGTTCAACACGATACGTAGCGACGACTCGGGATACATAATCCACAATGCTGAAGTAGGCTACATAGTTACTTTTTTAACGTCGCCAAATGTATCAACTGAAGCAATCAAATGATATGATAATCCCTTAAAATCAATATTTTCCGTCGCTTCGCCAACTATTTCGACGAGGACTTGCAAGGGAATATCAGCTTGCGCCTTAACGGTCTAGGCCAGACCGGACAATGTATTCGGCGTCTGAGTGTTGTACTACGCTGACGTTGAGCAGAGTGTAAAACGGGTTTTACCCCATTAAGAAGTTATACAACAGTAGCCAACACCCCAATCGCACGGATTTGGTTTTTATGATACGAGGTTGTGGGACTGGTGGGACAGCAGAGAATCACTACATATTCACAAACAGAAAGCTGGATATTTCAAGCAAACTTCTGTAACAAAGCCGATAAAATTTTTGAGATTGTCAAGGTCAAGGTGTATGCTCGTCTATAGTGTTGATTTTTTATGCTGCCAGCGCCATGCATAGAGTGACCCGCAGTTGAAATGCAGTAAATTGCAACCAAAGCTGTTATAATTACGCGAAAATTGTAATATATGGAAAGGGTTCACAGTGCAGAACCTATCAAATTTCGTTTGTGAACGTGAACCTCTCAATTTCGGAGGTTCACACACAGAACGCGAACGTGAACCGCACGTTCACACCATCCCTATGAGTACCCATTATATTCAAGAATGATAGTTTCACAAATATCGAATCTATTGTGTGATACCTCGCACATAGACCAATAACTGCATGTTTTTTCGTATAACTTGCCCCGAACCTGCAGAAGCCAACAGGATCTTCATTGCTGATGTACCTATAAACTAAATCGTAATATGGCTATTGGAATGTTTACAATGTCATTATTTCTAGAAATGGGAGCGCTGGAGACGCAATTATCGAAATCGGACCAAAGCAATAAAGCAATTCTGAAGGGTATCATTATTGGATTAGGGTTGCATTTAAAACAAATATCTATTTAAAACAGACATGTTTAAAACAAGGCCCTTGTTTAAAACATGTATTTTGTTGTTTTTGTTTTTGTTTTGTGTTTTAAGCCATGACGTCACGAATATCCAATTGCGACGTCATAGTGGATTGACATTCCCAATTGAACATATAGGGTAAATATAGCTACGTACTATAGCTGTTGAACCGACTATTTTGAGGGTTCCAACAATCCCATATCGTATACGTTGGCTATATCGGGTGGTAATCGTCCGTAGGCTCATACATTTTCTTGGAAAGTATTTACACAATTATGGCACAATTATACAACTTGAAAAAACACACAATTTATTTTTTAAATGCCCTTTGTTTAAAACACTGTTTGAAACATGCTTCCAACAAACTGTTTTAAGAACCAGTTGTTTAAAACGCAACCCTATATATAGGATGCATAGGAGCTTATCCATTCCGTCGATCGCGAGATCTTATTTTATATCTTGGTCGCAAAACTTGTATTATTGTAGCCTTGAACCATAATCCATTGGGTATGCGTCTGGCAAGCTATTAAATGCCGATTCACTGCCGACTGTACTCTTTTATGATGTGGTCTCAAATTAAGTATGAAACAATTTTGGGCAACAGCCATTTTCCTCAGGAAGCCACCCTGTTCGAAATGCGACAATATATTTTCTCAAGTCAAGTCAAGTCATAGTATTCACAGTGCAGCCCCGAGTTCAAGTCATATTCAACTCACTTTTTTAGAACTCTTGGTTGATATCGAATGCGTCATAGGCATAATAGCATTGTTATTCAAACAGGGAAGAAGACCCTGCAATCGATAAAGGCTATCAAAATATATCACTGGAATCATGTCGCATCGGATATCTCGAGTCATATGACTTGGTCGAGTACAAGTCGAGTCAATACGCAAAATGACTTAAGTCGAGTCATTTTCATATTTAAGGAAATGGCTCGAGCCATGTTGAGTCACCAAAAATTTGCGATCGGGAGTGACTCGCATCGAGTCATGACTCGAGTCATTACAGTCTTAAATTTCAGCGCGATTTATTACTATACCATGTCTTGGCGACTATTGCAATTCGGTAATCCGGCTACTATAATCCTACATATGCAATTTCTGTGTAATTTCAGAGCTGAACGCCCTGAGGATCAAAACGAATGATTTGGAATC
The DNA here is from genome assembly GCA_000444245.1 of Botryllus schlosseri. Lineage (NCBI taxonomy): Eukaryota > Metazoa > Chordata > Ascidiacea > Stolidobranchia > Styelidae > Botryllus > Botryllus schlosseri. Next base: position 9,751 of record ATSW01013451.1, on the reverse strand, counting down.
GCGCCTGGCAAATCTTAATACAGGTATGGTATATGTTGGGTTATTGCGTTATATATTAAATAATCAACCAGTGCTGATAATCATTTGGGGTAGAGATGTTCGACCACAAACTAAATTTATGCGGTCGCCAACATTGCGATTCAAATTTTATTTTACATGCATAAAAGTAACCCGAACCACAGTTAGAGTTTTTCTACCCAGGAAAATTTTAGTGCATGATTCAAGTTGGAATTCGTTACTCGCCTTCGATCCTGTACCTGACACTGTATTTTTATTTAGTCTAGCCTCCATCGCTTTCAGTGCCATTGAATTAAAGACAGATTTGGTGAAACTTGTCATCGTTGGTACTGGAGTAGACCTGAAAGTAGCGATTTCGAAGTCCAAATGTAAATATTCTGGACGTTATTTGGTTTCATAACCTGTGAATTGGTAGTAGACCAAAATCATGAACCCTCGTGTAAGTAATGCAAGTAGGAAAAACCTACCGAGTAGACAAAAATACCTTACTAACCACGCCTGTATAAAGATTTGACCTTGGACACAACATATATTAGACTTTCATGGCCTTTTATGTGCAGATCATATGGTTTGACAATGGGTAAACGAGTTGCTGATCCTTCCCATTAGAATGAATATATATAGTTGACATTCGTAGCCTTAGTTCTTATATTAAGACTAGCGTCTTCGCTTCGAAATTCTGAGTTACCAACATGCATTCCCGATCTATGAAATCATATGGACAAGTGTACGAGTTCGAGTATCTGGGTGATTCTATTCCGAGCCGAGTATTAAGCTTGTACATAAGTCAAGTTAATCGCCACTCATAATGACGTCATGTCAATATGTATGACTAAAAAAGTTCCAGGATAGAAGTGTTCTGCGGCCGCTGGGCAAATATTGTCAGTGACATGTCAATTGTCATCCCAAATACTTTCAGTATTTCTGGACCGATACTGTTTTGTAACGCTTTATGACCACTGAGAGGCTTGAATCAGCACTGCTTGAATATGTCGAATATGTTTGATTCGAGCCGCTAATCGAGGTGTCGAGGACTCAACAGTGGAAATACAGTATTGCATCGAATTTTCTTGAATTAGAGTTACTCGTGATATGAAGGCCTATTTTTTCATTACTCGAAAACATTGGCTCTCTCTACTCGACTCGAATCAATAAAATTAATTTGCGACACGGATTAGTGTAGTCCAGTGGTTCTTAACCTCGCCTCCAGCGCCCCCCAAGGGGCGCTGGCGATTTTGAAGGGGGCGGAAACGCTCTGGGGGCGATATGGGGGGGGGCGCTGGGCTCAGGGGGACGGTATGGGGGGCGCTGGAGAAAAATGGCTTCGCAGTAGATGATGTGATGATAGGACATATCCTTATTGAGTATTCAGAGCAAATTATCACCGAAAACTTCGTTATATATAGCCTTCAAAATACATATAGGTTTAATTATCCATGGGCGCCTAAATGACTGGCACCGAATGTTCCTGTCTTGGCAACCTGAACCCTAGAAGACGAATTCCATCTGGCAGGGAAAAATTACATGCCAGTGAAGAAATACCAATTTTAAATCGTGTGCGTCTTTTAGTTTAGTACGATTGGGCGACAGGGATATTCCTGTTGGGCGATTCTATATTTTTAGATATTGCAGACAAGAGGTCACGAAATAACATCATGCAACGAAGTCATACCAACGAGTTCGCTCGCCCGAATATGTTTAATTATTAGTTACGGGCCCTAGTTTCCAAGACACCTCACAATGTTCGCTTTAAATTTTGATGAGTCACATGAGTCACACTCAACAACTCACTGTGCTGACCCTTGGACAACAGTGCGTAACGACTAAAAAAAGGTCATAACTTCGGGTTTGTTGTGCGCAACGTAGATTTTCTGTGCGCAGAGACCGTGTCAGCACTGCTCACGTGCGCAGCTTAGAGGGAACATTGCACCTCACTCAGCTCTACCGGTAAATCAGGTAACGTGAGCAGAAAGGACAAGAAATTGATAGCAATATATATGCAATCCCCGATCTTACTGACCGATTTTAGCATGAATTATCGAAATTTTTCGCGCTTCGCACTGGATCGCTAAACAGTACAGCTGATTCCGTGGCGAAAGCGAACAACGTGATGGGGGGCGGTCTGTTTATCACCCTATGGGAGCCCAAGACCCAAGTTTTTTCGGGGCCTGACGAAGTGACGTTTCGTTCCTGCCAACGGGTATACGCCCGAAGATGTATAATTATTATTGAGGGGTCCTACACCTTTTCAATCACACATCACTCAGCTTTACCGGTAAATCTGTTTACGTGAGCAGAGAGAGGATAAAAATTGACCTCAATTTGCATGCAATTCCCGATCATATTGACCAGCAATTTAATCATTAATTAGTGAAATTTTTCGCGCTTCGCGCGTCTAGGCGAGAATAGCTGCCTCAGTAAATGGACACCCAATGTAGATACGTAGTATCAGCAAATAGCGGACAGTCGAATGGGGGTCTGGGGGTGAAGACCCCCGGAAGTTTGGTTTATCACCCGATGGGGCCCAGGACCAACGTTTTTTGTTTTGGGGGGGGGGCTGACGAAGTGCTGTTACGGCCCTGGTAACGAATAATTGTACCTACGGGCACGCCCGAATATGTTTAATTATTAATTACGTGCCCTTTATTTTCCTATACAACAGATCACTCAGCGCTACTGGTGAATCTGATTACGTGGGCTGAGAGGACAAAAAGTTTATAGCGACTTATATATGTAATTACCACCTATTCGCTCATGTATTATAGAAAATTTTGGTACCTAGGGCGACCAGGCCACACAAACTTTGCTGACCATCGAAATCACGCTATGGGGTTCGTGGGGGCGAAGCCCTCAGAAGTTTGGTTTATCACGCTATGGGTGCGCAAGGCAATCGTTTTTAGGGGGGTTGACGAAGTGCTGTTACGGCCCTCCCTCTTACTCATTGTCTTAATTACATTCCTTACAATATGAAGTTGGGGGGCGCTGGAACACGATAATTTTTGAAAGGGGGCGCTGGAGGAAAAAAGGTTAAGAACCACTGGTGTAGTCGAATCATCTGTATCCAGTCATTGTTAACTTTGTATACTACAATACACACACGATCATATTAGGTACCTCTGGTGTAAACGACAATAGTGGTCGCACCGCAAAAATTAATATTAATGTGTTGTGGTATTGGATAGGGTCGCACGATGAATGGTATAGGCTCCATCGAAGCGTACACTGTGAATTCTGATCAGTCGCGAAATTGTATAGAACTCGGTGACACTTGTAAAATATATGAAATGCTTCGAATAAAAAGAACTTCGTCGGCGATATGTCTATGCAGTGAGTGGGATGGCGATGCCCACAATGGTCAGCGCTAAAAGATATCTGTTGGAACAATTTCCGTCACTCGTGAAAGTGCTTTTAGTGCGTGGAAGTCGCTGACCTGCTTGCATTAATCCAAATACAAATATGCGAAGGTATTTTAAAAGAAAACAATTGGATTTATGAGCCGATTAGAGAAGTCTGGGATACGATGTATTCCAGCTTTTATTAGCATTTATATCGGGGTCGGGCAACTTCTCTGGTCGACGGGCCTAATATGGGAAAATAAGTATTTGGCGGGCCGGATTACAGAATCGATACATTAATCGCGTATTTATCCTCATATACAAGGAATATATCGTATGTAATTTTAATTTTAATTTTAAAGCATAGAGACCAAAAACAGTATTAAATGGATTTACCCCACCTAATGTACATAAATAGCTGATGAAGTCAATCAGACATCTGTGGTCGATAAAAGTTTTTAAAAAGTTCTTCGAATTCTGGCTACATGTTGGATGTAGAAATCCTCTGACTGCACGAAAACATCAGTTATACTGGAAGCAGAGGTGGTCGAAGTAGACAAGGAAGCTACTCAAGTAGAAGCAGAAGTAGCAACGAAAAAATGTACTCAAGTACGAGTAGAAGTACTTCTTCCATAAGCCTCCTAAAACTACTTGAAGTAGAAGTAGAATTGACTGACTTTAAATCTACTCGAGTATGTAAGTAGTTTTGAAAACAGTCTTAATTCGTTCGCATGGACTGTAAAAAGCTGCAATTTGAGCTATGCGGAAGGTGCAGAGAGCTTGATTCGTACTGATGCATCCCGCAGGAGGTATCGATTCTCGACAGGATAAGCATTCTTTCACATCATGGGATGCAAATGATTGTATTGATATGAAAATGCGATATACTAACCCTTTGTTTACTATAAGACCCCGTTTTAGAGAATGTCATGGCATGGCGCCGTACCCCATATTTTAAGGCCCCAAGTTTAGGCGAAGAGCAATACCGAGAAGATGTATCAGATACGGTTTCAAGACTTTGCGCGATTTGTAGGCTATACGTTAACAACAAATACTGTGGATCGTAAAATTTATATTTAGTGTAGCTATATTTTCGGAAAATAGAGGCATTACTGCACTTGCTTTTATGCTTCAACATGTATGTTTTGCAGACAAAAAAACTGAAAGTAATTAGAACTCAAAGTATGACACTCGGAATTGAAAGTGAAATACAAATACCACTTCTAAAAAGCGGAAAATATATTTCATGTCTTTTGTCCACAAAGCTTCAAAGGTGATCTGCTAAAACAGGTGTAACGTTCAAAAAAGTCGTATTTTCCAGATTAGCAGGGCACGTCATGGGTTGCTAGATTACGATATGATAGGTAATTGCTAGATTACGAAACGGTAGTTTAAAACGTTATGATGGGCCATATTTACTGAGATGAAATATGTTATATGGGCGACAATGCGGTGCGAGCGGAACCAAGCAATCCCGTAGCTAAATTATATTCACTGATACCTTCGTGAAAACACATTTGTCACTCCAAAACTACTGTGCGCGAAGCCCAGCAAAATTTCGAGGCTTTACTTGACTTATATGAATATTAAATGTTGGTACTCCGTGAAAACAGCCCCGAAATTCCTCAGGCTATCATTCATATTGTGGGAGTTTTAACTACTTCTACTTGACAAACTAAAAATTGCGAAAAGTAAGTAAGTAGATCACAAAATATTATGAAGTGGAAGTAGAAGTAGAGAAAATCGGATCTACTTGAGTAAGTACCAGAAGTAGAGAAAAACTACTTGAGTACTTCCAAAAAGTAGAAGTACTTCGTTACTGACCACTTCTGACTGGAAGGTAGCCTAGAAACTCTCGTCGGGCCGCTCAAAACCCCGTCGCGGGCCGGATCCGGCCCTCGTGCCGTATGTTGTCCGCCCCCGATTTATATGGAGGTCTTTAATTTGTATTTCGAGACACCCAAGGAAGTGCTTTTACGGTCGCCCAATGAAAGTCGATGTATTGTGCCAATCCGATGATTATTTTGAAAGTCCATTCAATTTCTTCTAATCCCCTGTACAGCTGCATGTATCAGATTATGGACCGTATTTGTTAGTCATAGTAACACTGGTATGTAGCCTACTTAACACAATGCGCGGAGCAACCTGCCAAGGTAATGGCGAGATCGAAATATACTTTTAAACCTTCAGCTAAATCCAATTGTTATTCCTATGCAATTTCGGTAGGTGAAGAACTGGCATGTGTTTAAGAGGTACCGATCATTAAAAATAAAGAATTAAAACTGTAGAAGCTATGCTATTATTTTCAAAAACATGTAAAATTCAGTTAAATGGTGAGTCCAAAATCTTCCATAGAGTATGCAAAGTTTGTAATAACATGATCTTTGGCTCATCTCGAATCGTAGGTTTCCCGGAATCTTGCGGATTTGCCTCATTATTTTTTATGCTTTATGACCACTGTTGCGCTATTTGTTTACTTCGCAAAGCCGAATTTTCTGACTTTCCATTCTGAGTTTTGCGTGTTTCGATTGTTTTTCTGGTGCCCTTTCTTGCATGTTTCGATTTCTGTGATTATTATAAAAATCGTGGAATGAGGCTTATAACAAAGATGTTATTTTATGTCATATGCCAGTGCTTTTCAACCTGTGGGATGGTACGCACTTGTGCAGATGAAAAAAATTGCAGTGCGGATAACGAGCGTGGTGCGAATCGTGTGGATGAAAATACTGATGAATTCGGTTGAAATCGTAAAAAATTACTGTTGTTTGTCTGACGAGAAGCAATTCAAATAACCCGAATGCCGCTGATAAAATGCGATTCCAAAAAGATCAGCGGCGACAAAACCTTGGCCAAAATAACCGTCGCTGGTTGGCCAAAACTTCAAATATGGATATGCTCCGTCGTCGAAATGGTCGGCAGTCGGCAGCAAATAGTCCCGTTCCTACAATTTGAGTAGACAATAGTACAAATGCGGCGCGCAGAGAAATTTAATTCACCCCAATTCGAAATTGCGTGCGTCAGACATATTTAATAGAACTGTATTGGGTATAATGGCGGTGTGCACGTTTTGTATGTGATACATGTCCGTAAAATCGTAGCTTAGGCTACTATTATAATAACTAAAATGCTTTAAAAATTATTTTTCATGTGTGAGGCTCGGGTCGCGAGCGGCCAATAAAACTCAGATTTCGGTCGTGGTCTAAAAAGCTGCTGTTGAAATGTTATGAACTTTCAAGTTAGAGTGAGCTAGATAACCGAACATACGGTATCGTGACTCTCTTTGCTCTAGTGCAAAAGTGAAATCGAAACGAGGGAGAAGAGTTGTCTTTTTAATGAGACACTTGATGGCCTAAGCCAGTGCTTTTCAACCTGTGTGACGGTTCGTACTGGTGCGAATGAAAAACATTGCAGTGCGAATGACGAAGGTGGTGCGAATGGTGCGAATGAAAATCCGGATCGAGTGCGAATGAAAATCGTGAATAATGGTAATTTTTCTGACGTGGAATAATTCAAGTAAACCTGATAGAAAATTGAAGGTCACTGTAACTTTTGTAGTTGTGACGCAATTGTAAAACCTTGTTTAACTTACGACGCATTACTAATCGTAGCTCTCACAAGCAATACTGAATTGATATTTTCGCACTATAATTGCTAAAAACGCCAAAACGCCTATTTTGGGAGCTTGTGTAGTGGCGAACATACAGTATATCAGCCCGTCTGAGCATGCGACGGGCTGGAAAAATGGCGTCAAATTGACTTTCTGCTTTCTTTCGCTACAATCATCTTATTTTCGTAATAGCTGTTCGCTTAGCGCGAGGCACGAGGATGTGAATGCCATCATTACGGACTGATATTTGCAAGTTACTGTAACGCAAATTTTACCCCTTCAAGGGTTATTAAAGTATGGACCGCAAAGGGTATAAATTTGGGTCGACACAGTGCCAGAGCTATCTGTTAATATGTATGTAATATTTGTTGAATTTATTGCAAAAAATCCTGCGATGGTTTTTTACAAATCTAAGGTCAGCACTGTGTTGAATACTGTAGCCAATAAGCGAGAATATATGGCTTTATCTTCAGAATTCATTATACGATTTGTCCGACTGGTTTTTCTGGAAAACATGGTCGAAGACCGGTGGGATGAACTAGTGTAGCGACTAGGGATGTGTAACGAGCGAGTTCAGGTCTATGAGACTCATTCATTTCGAGGCCAACTCCTTCTGCGTCGGGTTAAATGAAGACGTAAAGTTTTGGCCAACAAACCGCTGATAAAATCCGGTGCCAAAACATAAGCGTCGACAAAACCTTGGTGGAAAATTACCGATGCTTGATGGCCAAACAATTCGATATGGATCTGATCTTTTGTCGACACGGAATAGTCCCGTTCTTGCAATCTGAGTAGACAGTAGCACAACTGCGACACGCAGAGGAATTTAATTCACCCTAATTCTAAATCACGTGCGTCAGACATATTTTGTAGAGCTGTGTTGGATGGAATTGTGGTGTGCGCGTTCTGTATGTCATACATGTCCGTAAAATCGTAGCATACTTCTGTAATATTAAAAATGAATTCCTTTTCATGGGTGATACTCGGGTCGCGAGATGCCACAAAAACTCAGATTTTGGTGGTAGTCTAAAAAGCTGCTTTAACGGTATTAAACTGTTATGAATTCTCAAGTTAGAATCAGCTACAGAGCAGAACACACGGTATCGGGAGTTTATTTGCTCTTCCCACATACTCGCGAGACAGAAAATGGGAAATCGAAAAACAAAAAAGTTGGAGCAACGTATCATAAGGTAGCCAGCTCTAATGTGCCTACTCTCCTTGATCGTTTGAACCTTATTTTATAAGACATAAGGCAAAAGCCTCAACAAGTGGGTTTTTCACTCCTTCGACATACTGGAGCCTCCTAGAACTTCTCGTCAGCTCTCAAAATCGATTTCTTCCAGCCAGCATTTTTCACGCGTGAAAAATACGTTGTATTTTGGATAGGAGTGCAGAACACATTTTAAGACCTGGTCATCCAAGCACTAGTAGACGTTCTTGTATAAAACCCAACAACTTGTTTGACCGAGAAGGGTTTTAGTGAAATAGTTGAAATCAAAACGAGCGAAAATAGTAGCATTTTTAATGAGACACTTGATAGCTTAAGATACATAGTAGAAAATTTGTTGCACATCTGAACAAATAAATGTTGTATTTTCATCTTCTTTTTGTATAACAATTTTCGGTTAGTTTGTGCGAATGAAATTTATTTTATAAACAAAGTGCGAATGAAGCTGAAAAAGGTTGAAAAGCACTGGCCTAAGCTATAGTAGAATATTTGTTGCATATCTGAACCAAATATTGTTAAGTCTCTTCATATTATTTTTGTAAAACAAATTTCGGTTGGTTTGTGCGAATGAAATTTAATTTACAAAACAAATTGCGGATGATGCTCAAAAAGGTTGAAAAGCACTGACATTTGTTAATTTATCCAGCAAACAAGCAGAGCATATATTCTTCTCTGATGAGACATTCGATCTGTTTAGTAACAAATCCGTGTTCCAGCAGCCCGTGTAAAAACGGAGGAGGATGTCAAAACGAAGGGAGCGGTTACACTTGTACTTGCAAAGCAACGCACACCGGTAAAAATTGTGAAAAAGGTAACCGTTATTAGCTAGAAAGTAGTAGAGCCCGACCGATTTCGGATTTTGCATCCGATACCGATAAGACCGATAACCAGCACCTTTACCGATAACCTCGATATATTCATCCGATATTAACAAATATGACATCTAGCTTAAATTATATTTTAAAATCTTCAGAGCATTTATTTGAAAAGTTTTGCAGTCATTGCTATGTTTAAACATGTAAAACTTAACTTTAACCTTGCATCCTGACAGTCGTAAGCAGAAGTATTTTTCAACGGAGTACTTCTACTTTTTCAAAATACTTAAGTAGGTTTTGTCTACTTGCAAAAATTACTAACATGGTTTTGATTTTAGGCTATTTTCACTACAGTTGTCCGCTTCTTAGGAAAAACTAGTCCTAGAATATTTACTTTTTTACTTACTTGGAAATTGTGACTTCTACTTGTACGTGAGTACAAATTTACAATAATAAATCTCCATTTACTTGAGAGTGAAAACGACTACTTTGATTACCTTTGGTGATTTTAGACTGCTTTCAATTCTACTTAAGATTTTTCAGATTTTTAAGCAAAACTAGGCCTAGAATATTTACTTTTTTTATCTGGAAATTGCTACTTCTACTTATACCGACTGCAGATTATGACTACTCTGACCACCTCTACCTGTAAGATGTGACTAATAGCTCAATATTCGTAGTCTAACAGTCGCAGATTATAGTTCTTTGACTTCTTACTACCAGGTTGTGACGTCACAAAAATTGCCGA